>JAOYNU010117874.1:0-30993 GCA_026745395.1 Tympanopsis confertula | reverse complement strand
GTATATCTAGGATAATAGCTCGTATTAAAAGTATATTTTTCTAGCCTAGTATTAATAAAGATACTAAGTAGTAGGTACGTATTTATAGTATATATTAAATATCTAAGCCCTTATTAAAGAAACCTTATAGTTTACTTAAACCCCTACCTATTCCTTAAAGCCTATAGTAAGAGATTACTATTAATTTTATTATAGACCTACCCCTAATATCCTCTAAGAGAGGAGGGTACTATAATTCGATTTTAGTAATTATAAAGAGATTTATAAAATAAGTTAAGTATATCTCTATTTAAAGCGTATCTATAGTATAGATCTAGCGTAGTTATTTTTAAATAGGATTTTCTAATTTTATAGGCTACTAATAGGAATAAGATCGGATAGAGGTTCGGTATTTATAAGTAAATAGTAGTCTAGTTATTACGACCTCCTACTTATTAAAAGAAAGTTAAGTATTAGCTTCTACCCTTAGACTAATAGGTAAATAAAGAGATAAAACTAGGTCTTAGAATAATACTTAAGAAGTTACTATTCGAAATATTAAGAGGACTAGGATTGTAAAGGGTTAAGACCCCACTAAAGCCTCGGCTATACCCTCGTTAACCGTAAGTAGCCCTATACGTAGACTAGTTACCTAATACCCTATTATCTTCGCCGCCGTCTAATTCTACGAATACTAGTTAGATCGATAAGAAAATACTACCTCTAGAACTAGGAGAACTTAAGTATTCTAGAGAACTTATTTTCGATTTAGTAACTTAATTATCGAACTAGGAATCGATAGTAGTATATTCTAGAACCCTAGCGTAGGGAAACCCCGAGATATATTACTAGCCTCTTCTATTAGACCGAAACTTAGGTCTAGGCCTATAGAACTATACGAACTTCTCCGGACTTTTTAAAAGTCTTTCGTTATATATAATAGACTTTATACCTCTTATAGGGTCTTTTTCTTCCTTCTTTTCTCTTTAGTTTAGAATATAATCTTATTCTATATAAAAAGGTTTACTTTTTACGTAGACCGTTATATTATTCTAAACTCTTTTAAAAACTTTAAAAAGTCCTAGATAATATCTAGGCCCCCCCCCCTAGAACTCTAGAAAAAGCCCTAGACGATATCTAAGCCCTTAGAACTTCTAGAAAAGTCTTAGAAGATATCTAGGCCCCGAGAACCATAGAAAAGTCCTAGATAATATCTAAACCCCTAGACCCTCTATAAAAAGCCCTAGACGATTTCTAGGCTCCCTTAAACTTTACGAACTTCCTAGAACCCCTCTTCGTTCTTAGAACTCTTCTAAGATCTTCTTTTTCGTATTCTAAAATTAGAACTCTCCGTTTAGTAGAATTTCCTAGGAAATAAGGATTTTATAATTTAGAGATTTTTAAGAAAATTTAGAACTCTAGAAAACCCTTAAGACCTTACGATAAATTGCTAAGATCCTTAGGCCTAGTATCTAGCCTACTTAGAGGCTAGTATAAATAGGATAGCTACTTTATAAACTATATAAAAAGAAATTATTTAGAATTTTTAGAATTAATTCTAAAAGCTTTTAAAACCCCTCTAATTACTCTAGTATTAGAGCTAGCCGGGGTCCCCGAGAATCCCTAGTTTAAAAAGGCCTTCCCCGATATCCCTCGTTTTTCCGGAAAATAAAAGGATTTTAAAGCTTAACTTTTAAAAGCCCGAGTTAAAATCGGTATCGATAGAACTTCTATTAGTACCCCTTTTACCTAGTTCTACTATATCTATAGTAGGATAGAATCTTCGGCTTAACTTTTCGTATTAGCTTATATTTAAAATATAGAAAAATAAAGGTTTACTAACCTTTTAAATCTATTAATTTATTTAGATTCTATTTATATAAATCCTAATAAAATAACTAGTATTTAAGATAAACTCTAAGAGGAAAATATAAAAGAAAAGGATTTATTTACCTTCTACTTTCTAAAATTCGAATACCTCCTCGCTAAAGCCGAGCTTATAGATACCCTAGAAGGTATAAAAATCTCGTATTTAGAAGGGAATATCTCTCTAGATCTCTAGAAAGTTTTAATCGGCTAAGAAAAACCCTAGACTTACTCCTTATATATTAGGACTTTTCTAAGACTTATTTCGGATTTAGAAAGCTTAGCCTATTATAAGAAGTATTATTCCTCCTCTTATACCTTACTAAACCTCCCCCGGGCCCCTACTAGCTAGTTCTAGACTTAGGGGTCTTCTTAGACTACCTAGACCTCTTATAAAAACCCTATAGATTAGGAACCCTTTTCTAGGATCTCTAAAAGCTACTTAATCCTAAAAGAAAAAAAAGAAAAATTCCGACTCGGGCTCTACTTCTACTATATTTAAAAAAGCTATTTATATACTTCTTATTTTATAGCCTTCTCCTAAACCTAGGCTTATATTAGAAATCCTATTCTAGCCCTAGAAGAGTACTAGATATCTAGGGTTATCCGAGGAACTCCGGCTTTTACTATAAAGGCCTTTACTAAAACTATAAAAACTAAGAAAACCCCTAAAATCGTCGAAATCTTTTTAGATAACTCGGAAAACTTAGAATCGGAAAAAGAATAATTTTAAGTTAAAATCTCGACTTAAAGTCCTTAGAACCCCTAGAAATCCCCGCTTAACCCCCGGCCTCTTAAGAAGAGGAGGGTACTTATATAGATACTATTATAAATAATAGATCTAATATAAAACCTTTTATTAACTCTAGTTATTATAGTTTTACTACGATATCCGATAGAGCTTCTATTAAATATAGAATTACCCTCTACCCGATCTAGCCCTATTACTTTTAGTAAATCGTTAATTAGCCTAAAGACTTTTAACCTACTATATCCTAAATAGCTTATTTTAAACTAGATATAAATAGGTTTCGTAAAAGTATTTAGGCCTATATAATCCCCGGCTAGTCCGATTTTATAATCCTAGGAAAAGGGTAATTACGATTCTACGATACCTCTTTTCGCCTAACTACCGATACTATAACTATTTAAAGACTTTTTAGGTTTAAGATATCTATAGTACTAGTATCTATAAACCCTAAAATTATTTAAGTCTTTTCCGCTAGGTTTAAAGCCTTTTTAATTAGGGCTTTAAAAGAAAAACTACCTATATACGTTTTCTTAGCTTCCCTCGTAGATATTTAGAAAGCCCTTACTATTAAAGAAGAAAAAGACCCCTATTTTAAAACCCTAATTTAATTACTCCTTATTATCGAAACTTTTAATTAAAAAAAGGTTAAAAAACTACTACTTTCTCGCCCTAGTTTAGATTACGAAATAAACCTACTTCCGGATACTACTATTCCGAAGATACTTTTATATTTAATATCTAGGGAAGAGCTTCTAGTCCTATAGAAAACTCTATATAAACTACTAGATTAGGGCTTTATAAAGGCCTCTTCTTTATTAGCCGCTACTTTAGTTCTCTTTATAAAGAAACCCGGAGGTAGTTTATACTTTTATATAGATTACTAAGGGTTAAATACTATATCGAAATATAACGCCTATCCGATACCCTTTATATCGGAGACTCTACGGTAGATAGCTAGTTCTAAATAGATTTCTAAAGTCGATATTATATTAGCTTTTTACTATCTCCGGATATACGAAGAAGACGAGTAGAAAACGGCTTTTAGAACTAGATTAAGATCTTTCGAATAGCTAGTTACCTTTTTTAATTTATCTAGTACTTTTACCTCGTTTTAATAGTATATAAATAATACTTTTCGTAAATACCTCGATATCTTCTACTCTACTTATTTAGACGATATTATTATCTACTCTAACGGATCTAAAGAGGATTACTACTAAAAAGTCTATTCTATAATCTTAAAACTCTCCGAGGCCGGTTTATAATTAGAATTCTTTAAATCTAGTTTCGAAACCCCGGAAATTAAGTATTTAGGCTTTATAATCGAATCCGGGGTAAGTATAAAAACTAACTACGAAAAGATAAAAGCTATTTAAGAATAAGAACCTTTAAAAACTATTAGAGGTATATAAAGTTTCTTAGGATTTACGAACTACTATAGGGTTTTTATTAAAGACTTCTCGGATATCGCTAGACCCCTTACGAATCTAACTAAAAAAGATACCCTTTTTAAATAGAATACGGACTACTAGAACGCTTTCGAGAACTTTAAAAAAGCCCTAATCGATTCCGAGACCTTAGCTAACTAGGACCCTTCTAGGCCTACGGCTATAGAAGTAGACGCCTCCGGTTACGCCTTAGGGGGTATACTTATATAGTAAGACCTTAAAGACCTTTTCTAGAGACTTATAGGATACTATTCGAGAAAGCTATCCCCTACCGAAGTTAACTACCCTATATACGATAAAGAACTTCTATCTATTATATCGTATATTAGAGAATAGTATTCCGAGTTTAAAGGTATAGATTTTATATAATACCTTTAGTATAGTAGGGGGTCTTATCGAAGATATCTAAATTTATTATTATTATCCGAGTTATTATTTCTATTATCCGATAGTTTTCTACTCGGGATTTTTAGGATATATCGTTTATATTATCTCCTTAATAAAAAAGAAGTCGGTCTATTTCGGGTAGCTACTTATATAACCTATTCTTTTAGAAATACTATTAAAATATTTCTAATCCCTAATATAAAAGTTATATTTAATTAATAAATCGTTTTAGTTATATTATTAAGTAATTCTAGTAACTCTTTTCTAAGAGGGACTAGTTTTTCTTTAATTATATAAATTAATCCCGTTTTATCGATTATTTCGGGCTTTACCGATTTATCCTTAATAACCTTTTTTCCTCGGCGTTTTCGGCTACTAGAAGGTCTAGGGTCCGAGGGGTTAGTTCTTAAGTTACTACTAAGTAGTATATCCCTTCTCCCCGATTCGGTAGTCTTAATAGGATTAATTAGTATATCTTTCTTATTAATTAAAAGCTTTTCTAAGTTAACTAGATTATTCGTTTTAGTAATTAATATATTTTCTAATAAAAATATAAATAGTTTATCTTAGCTTTTTAACTTTTATACTTATTTAAAAGTAGATTATAAATTAACTTCTATAAGTTAATTTAATTAAATTAGGATTAGCTTATTCGGGGGAGATATTTCGAATTCGCTAGTAGATAGATTTCTCGAATACCTTTCTTTAGTAATTTATTTATTTCTATTTATTATAAATTCTATAGTAAATACTTTTAGTAAGTAGTATACTACTTATACCGGCTCGTACTAGAATCTCGTCTAATTCGTATAATTTTCCCCTCTTTTATAGGCTACTATATCTATTTTAAATCCTTCTTATAGAGCGGCGGTAGGGCCTATCCCTATTTACTAGGGGTCTCGAGTAGTTTTCGTCGTAATTTTACTTAATCTTAAATTTAAAATAAACTAGGATAAGTATTAGGCTAGGTCTAAGCCTATTATTAAGCCCCTAGAACTATTATCGTATTTTCTATAGTAGTAACTATAGGATTAATTAGGTCCTTCTACTTAAATCCTTCCTCTTACTAATAGTACTAGTATTATACGATATTTATATAATAGAATTAGATTTAGAATAGTAGTAAATAATAGGTTATAAAGGATTATATCCGCTACTCGACCTAATATATAGAGTATACTATCTAATTCTTAAGCTAAGTTAATTATTTTATATCGCTTATTTTTAATAATTTCCCTAATATTTCGTATAAAATAGTTTCTTTTAATTTACTTTTTTAGTTCGTTAAGGGCTAGTAGAAGTCGATTTAATTACCGAGTAGCTTTCGGGGCGATAGTATCGAGTTATAATTTAACTAGTATACTTAAAAGTTATAACTTTTAAGTTCTAAATTATCCTAGTAATATATATATATTTTAAATTTATTTTTATATCGAAATATAACCGGTAAAAGCGAATTCTTATCGGGTAATAATAAACTATTCTCGAGTAATTTTATAATAGGCGATCTAGAGGATAATTATATCTTCTATTACTTTAAAATTACTTATTCTAATTACTAAAATTTTAAACTACTTTAGTAAAAATTATTCTTAAATAATCTCCTATAATCTTTAATAGATCTATAAGACCTATCGAATATCGTAAGTCGTAGTAGGAATAGGGATCTCGAATTTAAGTAATCTCTTAATCGGTATATTTAAATTAGAAGCTAGATTAATTAGGACTATTCGTACTCGAAGGCTATTCGGGCCTAATTATTTAGGAAGTAAAAGTATCCTAGATTACTTAACTAAAAGATTTCTTAATTTTAGTAGTACTACTATTTAATACGATAGATATATATACGTATAAATATAACCGCTTTTATTATAATAAACTAGTATAGGTATCGTAAAATATAATATAAATTCTATATCCTCCCTTTTCTTATACTAGATTCTAGCTCTAACTATATAATTTTAACCTTAATTAGGTAGGATATTCCCTAGGAGAGGGTAATTAGGTTTATTAGGTACTTAATTAGACTAGATTACCTATAATTAGGCGTAATCAGGCCTAATTATACTCGATTAGGCCTAATTATACCCGATCGGGCCTAATTATAGTCGATTAGGCCTAATCAGACTTGATCGAGCTTATTTTAACTAGTCTATATAAATATATTATAGGAAGTTAGAAGATATACTAGATATAACTCACTTAAGTTATATCTAAGCTCGCTTAGATTAACTTTAATCTAAGCGAACTCACAACGGAACGGCATAATCACTTTATTATGCTATCAATAGCCGAATATACTAGGGAACTCCTTCTTAAGCTTTTACTAAAGATCTTCCGCTTCTACTATTACTAGGTCTTCGTCTACTTAATAAACCTTAGTTATACTATATACTAAGGGCTTCTAATTTATCTTTAAGAGTATAGGTTTATTAGGTAAACCGAGTAACTTTATATTAACTACCTAGGGTATTAGTAAAACTTAGTTAATAGAAAATAGACTAGCTAAAGGTAATATTACCGGGAAATATACTATCTAGTACGATAATAAGTATAATTAATATCTTTTCTATTATTCCGCTTTCTATAGTATTAAAATAAAATTATATATATACGTCTTATTATATAGATAGACTATTATTACTTATACTTCTTATTATAAATAGTCGTTTAGTCGGGTTTATAATACCGAGGTACTCGGCTATTAATATATCTACCTACGATAAAGTTAAACTATAATCGAAGAAAATAGAGGCGTTTTACTTTTACGAAAGTACTTACGGCTTAGAGACTACGATCTAGGTACTATAGAGATTATACCTCTTTCCGTAACCTTTACGGACCTCTCTAAGGTCTTAAGTAGTATTTTAATACTCGTCGCCTATAACTACTATATATAACGACTCGAGGCCCTAATCTAGGTCTTCTATATTACTATTAAAGTCGTAATATATCTCTTCTTCTACGCCCGTATATACTAAAACCTCCTATATTATTCGGAGGTTATCTTCTATACTATCGGAATAGTTATCTTCGATATTAGTTTAATTATATAACTCTCTAGTTATATAGGTACGGCTTTTCTATAGTTTACTACTTCTTCTATACTAGTTATTATATACTAGTCTACTAATAGGCTTTAATTACTAGTTTAAGCTAGTTTTAAAGTATTCTAGTAATTTACTAGTAGTATACTTTCTACCGATTAAACTACTACTTTTAAAAATAACTATATCGCCGGTAGAAACTAGCTTCTAGCTATTATAGCTAGAACTAGTATAATTCTTCTTTTCTATATAATTATTCGCCTAGTAGCCGGTTTTACTGTAATTATAGTATCTTCCGCCGCTTACTTTAATAGCGTTAACCGTATTATTATTTATTAAAATATCGGTAATCGTCGGTTTAGCCGTCTTTAACTCGGAGGCCCTAAATAAACTCGGTTACCGGTAGGCGGTTTTTACCGGTATATTTATACGGCCTTCGAGGATATCTATTTTAAAATAAAGTACTACCGTACCGGTTAGAGTAATAGTTACTATAAGTCTTATATAAATAGTATTTTCTATAGCGTATCTAGCTATACTACGAGATTTAAGTACGATCGTTTCTATAAGCCTTTTTAGATTATCGATCTCTATATTCTTAATAAGGCCCTAGGCGCGTAGTAGATACGTTTATATTATATTCTATAGTACCTATTTAATATTTAGCGTAACCTAGTTATCCTCCTAGAGGTCGTAAAAGGCCTTATAGAGGCGGTATATAAAGGATTTATACGACTCGCCTTCTATAAGCTTAATCGTAGAAAAAGTAATATATAGCTATACTAGACCTCTATAGATCTTTATTCGAGTTAAAATAGCCTCGATAGTAAGTAACTACGAGGCGCGTATAGAGTCGATAAATTATACTACGATTAAGAAGTTATTTTATAGTAGTAGTAGAATTCGGTTTAACTACGTATCGAATAGTACTAAGGTATTCTATAACGTATTCTAGATAATCTTTAGTTTAGTAAGGTTCTTTAGGTCGTTACTAGTTTTTAGTTTAAGATAATTTACCTAATTAGTACGATTCTTAGTATATAATGACCTGGTTTAGAGAGACCGGTCATAGATAGACTCAGGCAGGGTTAAACCCTGTCTAGATATAGCTAGCGGCTAGTAGCGCTAGCCGGATACGCTTATCCGCCTCCTTAAAAAGGGGTTTCCGTCGCTTAAGAGCTAAAAACTCTTCTTTATAGATTTTATATAGTTAAAATAGCTTTATAAGGAGATAGATTAATTAAAGATTAATTAAGAATACCTAAAAATAGTAGTAATTATATATTCTAGAGAGGTATTTATTTATTCTAAGTTATATCTAGTTAAATCCGACCGGATCTAACTAGATCCGAGCCGATCTAGCTAGATCCGACTAGTTCTAGGCTAATCCGAACTATTCTTAGCCGGTTCTAACTTTTCTAATACTAATAAATTAATATAAATTATAAGCTTAATACCTTTTACTAGGAAGATAAATATAAATAGAGTACTTAGTATAGCGACCTCGGTAATATTAAAATCCTTATTAAAAGAGGAAATAAACGAGCTAGAACTACTAATAGAGTAGTAAAGTATAACTATATTATATATATAAATAATAAAAAGTATAGAAAACTAGTATAAGGTATTACTTAAATAAGTTATATTTATATAACCCTAACTCTATATATAGGTAATTAGGGTAATTATATATAAATTAGATAATAATATAAACGTCCTAAATATAGCTATAAGAGTTAACTCCCGGATCGGTTCTAGGATATTATCCTTATTCTTCGCGCTTTTAGAGAGGGTAGAATAACTAGCGCTATTAGTAGCGGCGAACTAACTAGGGCTAGTACTACTAATACTAGTAGTAATAAAGATAATAGAATAGCCTACCTTAATAAGGTAAATAGTAGTAAAATTAGGGCTATTAACCCTAATCCTAGTACTATCGGTACTAGTATTTATAGTAAAAGTAGAGTTAGTAGAGGAGATCCTATAAATACCGAGAGAGAATAGCTTAACCCTAAAAAGGGTATAGAATACTTAATTACTTTTAGAAAAAGTAGTATATATAGTATCGATAAGTAAAAAAAGTAGGCTAAACTTAAATAAACTATTAATAATCGTTAAACCGATTCTAAGAAAAAAGATAATAGTAGATATAATTACTTTTATTAGGATACCCCTACTCCCCGGATAGAAGCCTACCTTACCGAAGTTACCGATAGGGTTACCGATAGATATCGATAACTAAAACTAGCTAGAACTATAGTAGAACTAGTATTTTTAGCCTAGGATTATACTAGTATAACTAATAACCTAATTAAAAAAAGTTAATATAAATTCGAAGATTATTAGAAAATAGAGATTAAATTATCTAAAATCTAAGAAACTAGAGGATACTATAAGATAAATTATCTAGAGGTATATAATAAAAAGGTTACTTACTTCGATTAGGATAGATCTAGACTAGGGCGACCTAAGAAAACTAGAACCTAATATAGATATAGTTTTTATAATTTAGTTTCTAATAGGGCTTAATATAAAGTTATATAATACCTATACGCTAAGTATATTAGTATAAGTAGTCTAGGAAGGCCTTATATTAGCTATAAAGCCCTTATAAGCCTAAGAGAGGCGAAACCTCTAAGAAGAGGTCTACGACCTAGTTATATAGCTAAAAGAAGCCGTTAAATAGTATCTAGTTAAAACGGAATAGCTTTTCGTTAAATACTAAGCCCTATTTAAGATCGAGATAAACTTCTATATAGAAGCCTTAGTAAAGGAGTACTATAAGAGGTTTACTAACTTATAAGACCTAGTATTAGTATCTAGAAAAGGCCTAATTACGTAGGAATAAGTTTACTACGAGGTAGTTAAGTTAATCCGTAAATTAGATAATAACTAAAAGTCTTATAAGGTAATAAAAGGTACTAATAGTATTTAAAATACTAATAGAAGAGGTTCTAATTAAAAGGCTAAACCTAAAAAGTCTACTAAAGATAATAGTAATAAGTCTAATATAGGCGGAAATAAATATACTAAATATAGTAAGAAGAATTATAAGAAGGACGACTACTATACTAAGATATATATAGATAGGTCGGCCTTTACTACGGAGCTAGTTAAATAAGGTAGTATATAGAAGACCGACTATAGTAAGGGGGAGAGGACCTACTATAAATATAGTAAACCTAGGTATATCGCGAAAGAATATAACTTAAGCTATACTATATAAGCCCTAATAACCCTAGCCTTAATAGCGCTAACCTTATCTAGAGGCGATACTAATAATACTATATAAGGAGGAATAACTATAGCTATCTAGGATATACTATAAGTTAATATACTTTTAGTAATAGTAATAGAATAGTACCGGGCTTAATTATAGTTATTCGATATAAAGTTAGATATCTATAATAGTAACGAGTTAATAAGGGTAGTTCGAGGGTCTAGAAAAGCGTTACCTACTAGGTATAATTTTAAGATAAGTAGGGGCTTTATAAAAGCTATTTATATATATTTAGTAATAATTAAACTAATTATCGACGAAAATATAATAAAATCGTTAACTTTTATAAATATCGTAATCGTCTTAGACTTCTTTATCTATATTATCTTAAAGAAGAACTAGTACTAAAAAAGGGGTAAGATTATAAATAACGAGGTTCGTACCCCGAATAAGTAGGTTATAGCCTAAATAGTAGATAATAACTTCTATTTAGGTAAAAACTATTAAAGAGTCGCTAAAGTATTACCCCGAGAACTAATAAAATTACCTAAAAAAAGTAATAATACGATTATCGTATTCCTAGTAGAGGCTAACTCTAAAGGGGAGCCGGAAATTAGTTTTACTAGAGGTAAAGTAGAGAGGGTATTACTTATCTACTAAAAGATAGTATACCCGGGGCTAGATACTCTAGCTATAACTTATAAGTATATAGATATTACTAAACTAATTAGGATTAGCTTTTATAAAGTTAAATAATTAGTAGATAAAATAGTATATATAGTATACGATAAGTCGAAGTCGCTAAAATATACTTTAAAATATCGTTAGCCTATAAGGTTATTCCTAGAAAAGGGTTAGATTTAGATATATCCTCGAATAGACCTATTTTACCTATAGCGCGATACGTAGTTTAAGTAGTAGATAATACTTCTAAGTTTAGGAAAGGAGTTATTATTATAAGTAAAATTAAAATAGTAGATTAATACCTAGCCCTATTAAAGATATTTATAGTAGAATCCGAGACCCTAATAACCTAGATTAAGTATAATAATAGTACTAATATTTATATTAGCGCTATTAGAGAATACTACTTAAAGAGGGGTATTAGGCTAGAGCTTACCCTAACTTATTCCCTAGAGTAGAATAGTATCGTAGAAGTAGGATTTAGAATAATCTTTACCCGGATATAATTAGTAATAATCGATAGAGAAATCCCCTAAGAATTTTAACTATATATACTAAAAATATACGTAGATTTAGTTAATTATATAATAAGTAAGGCCTTAGTAGAAATTAAAACCCCTATAGAAATATATTAGGGCTATATTAATAAGTACTAATTTAGACTACTACTACCCGATTTACTTAGTAAAATACTAGTATTAATAGCCTAGTTAAAACTAGACTAGCCGAGGATCTTAGGAAGTAAGGTCGTAGTAAGGATTATTAATAGTAGTAATTCGAAAACTAAAACGCGAGGGGAGTCTAATAAACTAGTAAAGTTTAGGGGTTACTCCTTATATAAAATAGCCCTAGACTTATCTAAGAAAGTTATAATTAATTACGATATATAGTTCTACGAAGAACTATAGGCTATAGATATAAATAAAATCGTAAAAACTTTATATATTTTAGGGATATTTAGGCTATAAAAAGACTATAGCTAAATTAGTACTACGGGTAATTAAATCCCTTATTAAAAGGAAGTATTAGTTAAACCTAGTAATAAGGTATTAGAACGAGGGTATAAGAGTAAAAAGGAGTTCGAAACCGACTTAAATACGGATAAAAAGGCTACTAATAATAGTAACCTTAATATAACTAGCGGCGTAGGCGGCGAAGACTTTAACGCCTATAAGAATAACTTATTTATAAAGTTTTCGATAACCGATTAAAAACTAGAGGTTTTCTAGGTTAATAATAGCGTATTTATAGGCCTATATTTAGAAGCTAATCTTAATATACTTAACTATCGAGAGGCTATAACTAGGCCTAACTACTAATAATAGTTATAAGCCCTAAAAGTAGAAATTAAAATACTACTAGAATAAGGTATATTTAAATTTACCTAAGAATAGGGTAAAAACGTAATCGATAGTAAAATAGTTTATAAATAGAAAAAAGATACGGATAATTAAGTTATAAGATATAAAGTACGAATAGTTATAAGAGGATTCCGATAGCGTAAGGGGACTAATTATAACGAGTACTATCTAAGTATAATTAAATCTACTTTATAGAGAATACTACTTATAATTATAACCTCTTTAGGTTAGGCTAGATATTAGATAAATATAGTAAGGGCTTACTAACTAGGAGACCTCTACTATACTATCTTTATAAGGGTTCTACTATAGATCTAGAGGTATATAATATAATACTTTAAAGAGGTAGTAAAATATAACTTTATTAATTAAATAGTAATAAGAGTAGTTAAACCCTTCTATAGCCTAAGATAAGCCGGGTTCGAGTAGTAGTAGAAGCTATATTTAAATTAAAAGATTTAAGTTTTAGGCTAAGTATATACGACTTAGTAATCTATATAAATAAGCTAGTCGGCCTTATTAGTACTATATTATAGGATTAGTAGATAAGGTTAATTATTATTAATACCTATATTAACGACTTTATTATAGTAAATAAAAGCGAAGTAGACTTAAAAAACCTAACTAAAGATCTCTACTAGAACGGTATCGAAGTCGAGGTAATAGGCGTTCTAGCCTAATACTTTAGAGTAAGAATTATAAACCGCGCTAATTGTAGTATAAGCCTAATTTAAGATAAATACTTAGGGCGAATTCTAGAGTAATTAGGTATAGCTAATTATAAATTAATCTAATCCCTAGGCCTTAAGACTATATAAAAGCTTATTAACCCCGATTACGGAGGGGATTAGGTCGGTCTAGAAGAAGCTACGGCGTTTAGATCCGAAATAGGGTTTTTATAATATACTATAAATATAATATACCTAGATATAGCGTATAATATTAATATCTTAGTAAAAGGGCTAAAGGTACCTAGGGTCGACTACTATAAAATAGCTAAAGTTTTACTAAAGTATACTAAAAGAACGATAAATATAGGGATAATTTATAATTAATTAAGGTTTAACTATACTACTAATAACTAAATAGGGTTATATAAGTACTATAATACTAACTTCGGGGTACTTAATTCGAAAAGTACTATAGGATAGGTAGTAATAATTACTAATAGGGCTATAAGCTAATTAGTAAAAAAATAGACTATTATAATTATATTTTTAGGAGAATCTAAGTATATATTAATATTATTACTAAGTAGAGGACTAGTTTAAATTCGGAATATATTTAAGGACTTAGGAATACCCTTATTAAAAGGGAAACCTATCCTAGTATTTACGGATAACGAGGTAGCGATTAAAATAGTATCTAACCTTTAAATAGTAAGTAGAATAGCTTATATAAGAAAGTACTATTATTATATAAAATAAGAAGCCGAGAATAACTATATCGTAATTAAGTTCGTACTTAGTATAAAATAAATAATAGATAGTTTAATAAAGTATTTAAGCTAAAAAGTATTTAAAACTTTCTAATAATATCTAAAAATAGAAGTAGTAATTCCGGCCCTATTAATACTAAATAACTAAAGGCTATTCCGGAATATATTTAGGTAAATTAGCTATATAGCTAGCCGATAACTTAATCTAAAAGGGAATATAATAACTTAGTTTAAAGAGACCGGTTATAAATAAACTTAAGTAAAATTATACCCTATTTAGATATAACTAGTAGCTAGTAGCGCTAGCCGGATATACTTATCCGCCTCTTTAAAAAGGGGTTTCCGGCGCTTAAGAGCTAAAAACTCTTCTTTATAGATTTTATATAGTTAAAATAGCTTCGTAAGGAGATAGATTAATTAAAGATTAATTAAGAATACCTAAGAATCGTAGTAATCGTATATTCTAGAGAGGTATTTATCTATTCTAAGTTATATCTAGCTAGATCCGACTAGTTCTAGGCCAATCCGAACCGTTCTCAGCCGGTTCTAACCTTTCTAGCACAAATAAATCAACATATAGTATTATAAGTTCATACTTTATAATTATAAAGATCGCTATATCTTATAATATACGTCTATACCCTTTGGACCTATAGTACGAGATCGTCGCTATTACTTAAGGACGCGGTAGTAGCTTCTCTTAGGGTTATAAAGAGGTTAAAAGTACTATCTATATTCTATAGCCTAATTTATTACTACTACTAATAATATAGCGATTATAGTTAATTTAGTATCTAAATAGGATAAAAATTTTAATTAACTTTAAATTACTTTTTTCCTTTCTATAAAAGGCTCTTCTCTACTAGAAGAACGCCTATCGACTTTTTTATAGTATAGCGTAATTATATTAATTTCTCGCTAAGATCTTCTTTAGGGTTATATTTTAATTTAATATAGGTAGTATTAAATAACTCGTTATATTCTTCTATAGCCGAGACGATTTTTTCTATAACTATTTTTATCTATAATACCTCTTTTATATTCTCTTCTAGCCCTATTAAGATCTCTAATATCTAATTCTATAAAACCTCGATATTATCTATCCGAGTATTTATCGCTATAACTATACTCGTATTCTTTTTTCTTTATTATAATACTTTATTCTATTCTTTATTTATAATAATTACTAAGTATTTACTTTTATAACTATTTCTTCTATCTTCTACTATAAATTCTTTTTAAATAATAGGTATTATTATTATAAATATAATCTTTAGTAAAACTAAAAATAATAATAGAAAAGGTTTTAAAAAATATATTAATTAAAATTACTCGGTTAATAGAGAGGAGAGAAAAAGATAAAAAAATATATATTATATCGCTAGAGAATAAAAAAGAAGAAAAAATTATAATTATCGCTATTTACTAGTTCTTCTAGGTTAAGCGATCCGGGGAATTTAAAGAATTTCTATAGGAATTTATTTTAAAGGTTTCCTTATAAAAATAATTATTTTTATACTTTCTAAACTTCTCGTAATAGCTACGATTACTAGATTAATATTTTAGTAATCGGTTAAAAGTACGTAGAGAATTACTTAAATTAGAAGCTATCTACGATCGTAGTAGTATACGAAGATCTAGCTAGGGTTATAGGTCACGTACTAGTCACGTAACGAGCAGAGTTTTCCGAGTAAGTACCTAAGAACCTATAACCGGTAATCAGTAATTAGAGTAATTAGTAATTAAGTAATCAGTAATTAGTAAAAAGTAATCAAAAAGTAATTAGTAATCAGTAATCAGTAATTAGTAATTAGTAATCAGTAATTAAAGATAATAACTCTACTAATACGATATCGATCTATCGCTATTTATACCCTTTTACTACTACGAGTATTAGGATAATTCGCTATAATACTAATCGTACTATTAATAAGTAAGTTTCGTCGTAATTAATTCCGTATCGTTAATAGAAATCCCCTACGATTAGATAAACTTTATACTTTACGAGTTTACTAGTTTTATTATATTTAATCTTAGTAACCTATCGGGTATCGATTAGATATTATTTCCTAATTTTAGCTTTATTAATAAAAATAAATATACTTTTCTCGAGTAATTTAGTAATTTTTTTAAAAGCCGTTTTAATTAATTTATTTTTATCTAGTATACTTAATACTTCTTTTATCGTATAAGGGTTATCGAATCTATAGATATTATAGATTCGGGGGGAAGTAAGTATATATAAATTATTAAAGAAATTATTATTAATTTAAATCTATTTAAAAAAAGGGATTTAATAAAAGTTTTCGATCGAGAAGAAGTTTTCCTAATTATAGGCTTTTTAAGCCTAGTTATTTAATAGCTTATTATTATCGCTATTCTCTATAATAAGACGTAATAACCCGATATTATCGTCGCTATTATTATCGTCGATATTATATTTTTCTCCCCCTTAGTTAGACGATAAATTATTAATTTTAGTAGGAATTTTCTTATTTTAGAATATACTTTTAAGTTATATATAGTAGATATATTTATCGAGGTCGTTATTATTTTAGGGTTCGTAGAATACGATATTTCGGGAAATAATAATATAGTAGTATTCTAGGATATAAATACTATAAAGTTTAGTACTAGTATATCTAATTAGAATACTAGCTATAATACGGGTAATACCTTTTTATTTACTACTAGGTTATTAAAAAAGGTTATTATTAACGAAATACTTATAATTAAATATACGTAGGTATCTAATTAATAGAATATTAGTAGTAATATTAATACTTACTAGTATTTTAATATCTTTTAAAGTAGCCGTAGGTCTTATAGTACTTTTATATCCTTTATATAGGGATATACCTTTAGGGTTTACTATTATCGATAACCTATTTATAATATTAACGATAGATTCGACGACGTATAGCTAAAACTATACCGGAATTTCTATATCGATTATATAAACTCTAGTTTTATTCTAAATAGTTAAGAATAACCGTTTAGCTATACTATTTTATTACGGAGAATATAGTAGGGAGGCTTTAAGATAAGTATTATACTCCTTATAGAAGTCTTTTAAATTACTAATATAGATATTAGTATTATTATCGTAATAAATCTAATTAAAGGCGCGAGTATAATCGTTAATAAACTATATTATAATTACTATTATATCCGCTACTACTTAGGGCTTTATAATTACGAATATAACTTTTCTAAATCGCTAGGTATTATTAGTACTTATTACTATATACTTATAGCTTTTATAGCCGACTAGTATATTAAGCGATATATTAATATAGATACCCTCTCTAGTTATAATAGCTCTAGCTTAAGGTAATTTTAAGCTATATCGTAATAACTTTACTAAGTTATACGATAAGTAGGCGTAGTCGAATTAATATACTATAGCTAATATTAAATTATAGCTATAAGTAATATCGATAGTTTTAGCTATAATTCTCGATAATAGGTAAACTAGGCGCTTATAATATAGGCGGATATCTTATACCGGCTTAGATATAACGGTAATAACTTTATCGATAAGTTCGATATACCCGATTTTTCTTATATCCCTATTACTTATTTTAATAATAACTCTATTTTTATACGTAATAGGTAGCGACTCTAAGAAGAAATATCTATAGATTATATCGATTTAGGTAATTATAATATTATTATAGTCGATTAGATTATTATAGTAAAAGTACTTATTTTAGCGGTACTACTATAGACCGCTTATAATTATAAGTTATATTACTTTAATAAATAATATATTCTCGATAATAATAATCTAAAACCTCTAATATTCGGATTAAAGTCGTAGAAAATATATACGATAGTCCTAGCTTTATATACTATTATAGTACTACCTCTAGCCGTAATAAAATAAATCGGGTTAATAGGCTTTAGTAATCTAAATATAAAAATATCTTTTCGCCTTATAATATCTATATTAGTACTAGTATTAAATAGAATAGGATTAACTTCGTTAGTATTTTATAGTTATTATTCGGTAGAGATAATTTATACTATTTTTATAGGTTTTAGTAATATTATCTAATTAGGATATTTAGTATTTTTAATATATTTTAGGGAAAACTCCCCCTTAGATTAAGTACTAATACTCTTTCGGTATAGTACTATAGTAAGTAATTAAATTATATATATTCCCGTAAGGGGATTATTTATAGTATTTATATTTTTACTAGTTATTTATATATTATCGGTATCTAGTTATAAAGTAGTATTACTATTTCTCGAACTACTTACTACTACCGTAGTAGCTTTTTCTTATCGATCTACTTATTACTAGGTTTACTAGATCTTTTTCTATTCTAAGATCTCCTTTTAGTTTTTAGGCTATTTTATTTTATTAGTAACCTAATACTTTCTACTATATCTCTTCTTATATATTTTATATAAGCTATTAGACCCGCTTTATCGGCTAGTCTATTTATTCTTCTTAGTAAGCGCTAAAGAGGACTAGTAGTTATTTTTATTATCCCTAATAGGACTCTTAGATTTTCCGGATTAATTTATACTAGTATTATTATATTAGTTATTACCCTATTTATTATCTAAAGACTTAATATTATTATTTTTCGGAGTATTATATTTCTTAGTATTTAACGTTTCTAATTTATATAGTATTAATATTATTTTATTTAACTACTCCCTCTTAGTTAATCTACTTATATACTCTATTTTAATTAATTAGTTAGTAAAGTAAGGGTAATACTTATAAACGGCCTCTTTTAGCTTCTAGATTATCTAGTTAGCTATTAGGTATAACTAACCTAGTTTTTTAGTATTAAAGGCGGTTTAGTAGAGCTAAATTAGGAATTAGGATATAGACTCGTCTAATTTAATATTTAGAGCGGTTAAGTTATTAAATACCTTATTTATAATATCTTTAGTAAGGCGAGAGTAATTAGATTTAATTAATACTTATAACTAAACTAGGTTTATACCTATTCGAGTATATATTAGTTAGATTTCGTAGGTAAAAGAATTATATATCTAGTTCTATACTTTTATAATTAGTATTTTTAGTAATCGTAGAAATATATCGATAGATAATTTTATTTTATCGAGGCTATACTTAAAATTAGCTTTCTAATCGTCGAAATTTATAGTACTCTTTAGTTTCTACGACTTACTAGTATCAAAGACCTATTTTCGGATCTCTTTAGTGGGTAGTTTATCCTCTATAAGTACTACTATTATAGTAAAGGACTAATTGGTCCTATAGGTAGCTCGATGCACCTATTACGTGGGGTACTTATATAATAGGTATAATTATTATTACGTAGACTATATAGGAATAAAGAGATAACTTACTTTTACTATATAAATAGTACCTATAGCGGAAAAATTATACTAGTAACTAGCTCGATTAAGATAAAACTAGTAATAAATAGTAGTACTACTTAAGCTATTCTAAGTAATAATCCCCTAAATTCGACTACCCTAACTAGACTTTATATAATCTAACTAAGTCTTTATACGACCGAGGCTATAGTATACCTTTTCGCTACTATACGAGATTTAACTATATACCGTATTAGAATTAGTATTAGTAATCCTATATAATAAATAATAACTACTATTAAAGACTAATCTAACTAATCTCTTAACTAATCTCCTTATACGAAAAAAAGGTTTATATCGATAATATACTTTTTCTTTACTAAGATAATTATCTTTTAAAAAACTAGTATATATATCGATTTAAAAAACGTATAAGCTAACCGGTTATAAAAACTATACTAAAATCCGATTTAATTACTAGTATAAGGAATTAGAATATTAGAATAGCTACTAGTATAAATTAATAAAATAAGATATTAAATACCTAAGATAGATCTAATAGGAGCTAGTCTACTACCGAAGGTAGACGGCTTAATATAAGAGGATAAAATACCGATTTACCTATAATATATCCTAAATAAGGTATAATAGTAGTAAAAGTATACTATCTAATCGGAAAAGCTATTATCCGACTAAACGAGTTTCTAATACTAATTAGATACTTAAAACCAAGGGATCTATATATCTTATTAAAGTATTTAAATAACGTAATAGAAGTAAATAAAATATATTAAAAAATAAAAAGTACTATTAGAAAATTACCGTACGGCTAGAAAACTAGAATACTAGAAGACCTTATCGAGATAATTAATAAAGTAATTAAGAAGGTAGAAAGTACTAGAGAAATAAAAAGAGTATCCGGAAAATTAGTAATTTCTTAAAGTACTAGAAGAGATATATAGTTAAAATAACCTCCTTCGTAAATCTATAAAACTATCGAAAAATCTATAACTATTAAAACCTAATCGGGTAAAAGTTCTAAATAAGGAATTTTTTATTAGTTTATAAGGAAAGAAAGACCTCTTTTCTCTAAAGAAATCTATAACTAAATTAGTTACCCCCGCGCGAGATTAATAAATAGTCTTAAATAATCTATTTATAATTCGTCTAATTTAACTTAAAGAAAAAGGAAAAGAACTAATATACGAATAGAGATACGACGAAATTAGGATAGAGATTAGTCTAAAATTAAGTATAAGTTAGGTAAACCCTAATTTAATTAAAATAATTAGTAGGTCTATAAGTAAATTATCTTTACTCGATTTAACCCCTAAAGAAGACTTATTAGAAAATCTACTAAGTCTTCTAGAGATCGTAAGTTATTAAAATTATATAGCGATATTAGGTTTATTAGATATAAATAAACGATAGAATAAGCTCCTACTTAATTATAGTTAACTACTACCTAATTAAACCGATATTCGGTCCTATTAATAACTAATAGACCGAAGGGCTATATTATATTAGCTTTTTATAAATAACTATAATTAGTTCCTAAATAGTATACTATAAGGGTAGATTATACTACTATATCTAATACTAATAAGAGTATATAAAAATAAATACGATATAATAAAATAAGAGAGAGTAGTCTACTAAAAGCGTATAGAGGAAAAATAAGAAAAAGAGCCTTATAAATTAGAAATATATCTATAGCTCTTCTAATAGGACTACTAATTACCTAAATTTAGATAAATTACGGTCGATATAAGATTTATAGAATACGAATTCGAGACTATACCCGGAGAATAACCTAATTAACCTAACCCTATTAGCCGATTCGGAAGGTATAGCCTAGTACGGGAAATAGGTAATTAGACCGAAGTTATATATAATCTAGAAAAAAAGAACTAAAGAACTAGATAAAAGTTACTATAAAAACTACTAAAAAGAGATAAAAATAGGTCTAAAAGATTTCTAAGCCGATTAAATTATATAATAATTAGACTAGAATATAGAAGAAGTAGAAATAGAAACGGAAGGCTATTTAGGGGTTAAATAGGACCTATAGGCCCTCTAGGACTACTAGGGCTACTAGGGCTACCGGCTATAGTAGGGGTATTCTACTCGTTAAACTACTCCTCTAGGGGTATCGAACTAGTTTTAGTCGTAATTATTTAACCCTATTTAAATATCGGTATTAAAAAAAGTAAAAGATTAATTATAGAGATAAAATACTTCTATTTAAAAGTATAAAATAACCTAGTAATAAAAAGTATTAAGAAAACGGATATAATATTCTATAAGAGTACCCGATTAGTATAGTAAGATATTAAACTATAACTAGATATAGTAGAATATTTCTTAATATAATTTCCTAAAGCCGAAGTAAAAATTAAAAAACTAGTATAGAGTTAACTACTAAGAGGTATAGTACTTATTTAGTATAATTTATCCTATAGTAGGCCTAAATAGTTTAAAATATAGTATAATTAGATTCGATTCTATAAGGATATTCTTACTCGATTTAGACTTATAGAATATTAAATAAGAAAATAGCTACTAATAAACCTATTTACTAAGAAAAATATCTAAAAAGACTATAGTATAGAAATAGAAATTAATAATATAATTAAGAATATATATTAATTACTAAGTTCTAAAAGCTAATTATTTAGAGATACTATAGTATTAAAATAAATTTAGTATATAATTAACTTAGATTTTTAAATAATCCTCTAAGAACCTAGTACTAATAACTCTTTAACTAAATTAGAATAAGTAGCCGAGTTTAAATCTAAAGTACTTATAATATAGTAGTTTTTATAACTTAAAGAAAAAGCTCGATTAGGATAACCCGGAAGTTATATAGCTACTTATTAAAGTAAAAGAAATAATATACTACTTAAAGAGGAAGAATAGCTAGATAGAGGCCTATACCTCGAACGACTTTAAGAACGGAAAAATCGACTAAATATCTTTTATAGTTAAAAGAGACTTCTATATTAAAGGAACTAACTCCCGTTCCGTAGAAATAGACCTCTAAATAATTAAAAATAGGTATTTAGACCCGGATATAATTAATATCGATAGAATAATTATACTTTCGACTAATATAAGTAGCCGAATAGATAACTAAATTATATTAATTATATACGACTTAACCGATAAGAATAAAAAAAAGAAATAAAAAATAAAAATACTACTCTTAAAACTACGAATATATACGATATAGATATACCCGAGGAGGATTATTATTTCCTCTTAACTAATAAAAATAAAAATAAAAATAGTAAAAAAATAGAAAACGAAACCGAAGAAAAAAGAAGATACCTAATAAGATTTAATAATAAATAGTTCGAATAATAACTAGCTTTCTAAGTATACGATTAATTAAATAACTCGTATAAAGCCTTAAGAAGAAAAGGGGTAGTAAAAAGAGAAAATTAAATACTACCTTTATCGATCTACTCTTATAAACGGATATTATAAATACGATTTTAAATTATATTTAGTAAGCCCTAAATACTATAACCGATTTAACTTTAATAGTATATAATCGATATTACTATACGACTAATTAAAATTAATTATACGAGGAATATATAAAAGAAGGATATAAATAATTTTAACTATACTAATACCTAAAATATTAAGTATTATATTTTAATACTAGAGGTTTTAGAGAATATCTATAAATAAATAAAAACTACTTTAGGAGGATTTATTAACTATAATAACTAATAGAAATAATATATCTTATCGTAGTACTTAGGCTAAATACCTATAAATTCCGGATTAATTTTACCGAAATAAATATATAGAGTAGTCGAAATAGAATAAATATCTTATATATATTAACTTAGGCTATAGACTAATTATAGTTAACTTTAACTAGTTAAAGAATTATTTCCTAGAAATAAAGATATATAAAAAAAAGAACTTATTACCTATATATAGAATCGGAATAATATAAGTAATTAAAAAATAGGTAATTATTAAATTTTATATATCCGGAATATATTAGGAAAAGGGTCGATTAGCCGACTTTACGGTTATAGCGGATATTAAAGAAGAAATAGGACTAGGTATACTACTCGGAAGTTCTTTTCTCTAATTATACGGAGTAGAAGTTAACTATATAAAGAATTAAGTATTACTATAGTTAGCTTAAGGACTTAAAGTCCTAATAAATATACTAATTCTATAGCTCTAAGGTCGAAAACCTATCTATATAGCCTAATTAGTAGATATTAAGGATCTATTAAACTAACTAGTACTTATAAAAACGATATTATAGAACTAAGGCGAACTATAGGGTTTAAGATCTAATATAATATTCGAGTTTTATAGAAACGAGTTCTATAATATAATAGTAAATAGTAATTTACCTAATTTTATAATAGTAACTACGAAGCCGGAAGGGATATTTTATATAAAAAAAAGGGAGCTAATAGGTTAGTTTAGAATAATAAATATCTTTAATTAAGTACTACTAGTAAATAATAGAAAAAGGTATAATTTAATAGATTAAATAGAAGAGCTATTTAAATTAACTACGGATAATATCGATTTATACGAGGAAAGACTAGAATTTATTATACTAGAATACGGAATAGTAAGACCTAGGAAAGAGGTAGAGATTATAAGATCGAAAACTAGAGTAAAATTTTCTAGTTTAAATAAGAAGGAGGCGAAATAACTCCTATAAATTATCGATCGATATAATCTCTATACTAATCGGGAATTATCCCGCTATTAGATAAAATAAAACTTAAAATATACCTAGTAGAAAAATAGTAAAATTAAATTAAACTATCTAAACTTATAAATATAAGTATAAGAGAACGCGATATATTAGATAAGATATATAACTAATTATACTATAAAAGAAAGTTATTATAAGTAAGCGAGGAAATATATATCGTATATCTAGTATTTATAGTTAAGAAGATAAATAAAAATATAGGAATTAAATTCCGAGTAGTCGTAGATATAAGGCTACTAAATAGACTAGTCTTTCGAGATATTTATCTATTACTAGACTAGTAGTATAATATTAGATACCTAAAAGGCTATCGGTATAAAAGCGTATTTAATATTTTAAAATTCTTTTTTTAGTTACTAATATATCTAAAATCGAGAAAATTTATAGTAATCGTTAGCCCGAGGGGGATCGAGATAAATAATATAGTACTTATAGGATATAAAATATCTCTAGCGTTTATATAATAAACTATAGAATAGATCTTTTAAGACTATAAAGATTTTCTTAGAATCTATATCGATAATATCGTAATATTCTCGAAGTCTTTTAAAGACTATTTACGAGACTTAGAGGGATTATATTAAATTACTAACTAATAAAACCTTATATTTAGCGTATTAAAATCCTTTATAGACTTTAAAACTATACGCTTACTTAAATAGATCGTAGATACCGACGGGGTAAGAAAAACGAAAGATAGGATAAAAGCTATTAAAGTACTTAATTATCTAAAGAACTTAGCCGATCTAAAGACTTTCTTAGGTATAGGATCGTAATTAAAAAAAGGAGTTCCCTAATATAATATACGAAATAGGCTATTTTACGAATTTAAAATTAAACTTAATAAAGAAGTACGCGAAAAAGGGATTTTCTAGGCTAATATACCTAAAAGTATTTATTAAAAGTAAGTAAATAAAATCCTCTTCGAACTAATAAATAAGTAGATCGAATACTTCGAGAACTTTAAAAAATAGCTATACTCCGATTACCTATTAATATACTATAATCCGGAGAAAGAATTATTTTATAAGATTAATATTTACTTAACCGGATATAAATTTATAGTATTCTAATTAGATATTTCTTAGGATTATATAAGTATACTAGGAAAAGAAATATTAGTTTTTTATATCCGGCTTATTTTCTTTCTTTCTCGAAGAACTTTAAAGGTAGAATAATAGTATAGATCGACGGAATCGGAAATTATAGTACTTATTTAGGCCGTAAGGAAAACCTACCGACTTATTATATTCAGAGTTGTTATTTTTTATTACTAATTACTAATTACTGATTACTGATTACTGATTACTGATTACTTTTTAATTACTTTTTACTAATTACTATATGGGTTCTTAGGCACTTACTCGGAAAACTCTACTCGTCACGTATTCAGTATATAACCTATAACTTTAGCTAGATCTTCGTATACTACTACGATCGTAGATAGCTTCTAATCTAAGTAACCTTCTATATACTCTTAACTAACTACTAAAATACGAATCTAATAATTATAGCTATTACGAGAAGCTTAGAAAATATAAAAATAATTATTTTTATAGTAAAACCCTTAAAACGAAATCCTATAGAAATTCCCTAAATTCCCCAGATTATTTAACTTATAAAAACTAGTAAATAGAGATAATTTTAACCTCTTCTTCTCTTCTTATCTCTAGCGATATAATACGTATTTTCTCTTTTTTTTCTCCTTTTTATTAACCGAGTAATTTTAACTAATATATCCCTTAAGACTTTTTCTACTATCTTCTTTAGTTTTACTAAAATTTATATCTATAATAGCGAAACCTACTATTTAAAAAGAACCTATAGTTGAAGATAGAGGAGATAACTATAAAAGTAAATACTCGGTAGTTATTATAAATAAAGAATAGAATAAGGTATTATAATAAAGAAAAAAGAATATAAGTATAATTATAGTAATAAATACTCGGATAAATAATATCGAGGCCTTATAGAACTAGATATTAGAAATCTTAATAAAGCTAGAAGAGAATATAAAAGAAGTACTATAGATAAAAATAGTTATAGAAAAGATCGTCTTAGTTATAGAAGAATATAACGAGTTATTTAATACTACTTTTATTAAATTAAAGTATAACCCTAAAGAGGATCTCGGCGAGAAATTAATATAATCGCGTTATACTATAAGAGAGTTAATAGGTATTCTTCTAATAGAGAATAGCCTTTTATAGAAAGGAAAAAAGCGATTTAAAGTCGATTAGAAGTTTTATCTTACTTAGATACTAAACTAACCGTAATTACTATATTATTAGTAGTAGTAACGAGCTAGGCTGTAGAATATAGATAGTACCCTTAACTTCTTTATAACCCTAAGAGAAGCCGCCGCCGTACCCTTAAGTAATAGCGACGATCTCGTACTATAGGTCCGAAGGGCGTAGATATACGTTATAAGATATAGTAATCTTTACTTATAACCCTAGAACTCTATACCTAGCTTATACGAGAAGCCTACGACCGACCTACTACTAGATATAGTAGATAAATAAAGATAGAGCTTTTACTATATTACTACTACTACTAGAAAGGAATCGGGTACGATATAATAGAATACCGGAAAGTATACTATATCTATAGATATAATAAGACCTAGAGGGACTATACCCCCGGGCTATTTTAGCTACTACCTATCCCCGAACGCCCTTAGTAGTATATCTCGATAGACTATAAAAAACTACTTTTAGATAAATACGGATTCGATAACGTCTTTATAGTTATATACCGATTTAGTAAATACGTACTTATTATCCTATACTACCGAATAATTACCGCCTACTAAACTACTAAACTCTTCTATAATTATATATTCCGATACTTCGGGCTACTTATATCCGTTATATCCGATTATAGCCCCTAATTTATCGTAGAATAATAGAAAGAAATATATACTTATCTCGGTATCGAATAAAAACTAAGTATCTCCTACTACTTATAGATTAATAGAAATACCGAGATTATAAACTAGTATTTCGAGAAATACCTCCTACTTTTCGTAAATAAATATAAGATAAATTAGAGCGATTTTATCGCTTATACCGACTATATCTAGTTTATAATTTACTATAAAACTATTAGTATATTACTAATTAAACTCGAAATAGGGTATTTTCCTCGAAACTACTTCGCCTAAGAAAAGATCCCGGACGATATTCCGCCTTATAATTACTTCTTATAATAAGATACTTAGACCTAGGTATAGACCTATTACGATATATAGGAAACTATAAGAATAAATACCTAAGATACTTAAAAATAATAGCGAAAATAAGTTAATAAGTACTATCGTAATATCGATTAGATAGTCGGTAACTCTATATATATTAATACCGATAAGTAGAAAATATATAATTATAACCGGAATATCGGCTTTTTTAAAGTTCTATAATAAGTAAAATACTTATTCGAAGTCGATATCCCTACCTATTAGAAATTATACTATTTCTTTAACCCTAAACGCCTATATAAAGCCGAAACTCTTAGCTTACCCGGCTAATATTACTTTAAACTAGAACCTAATTTTATCGACGACGAACTAGAATAAGAAGTCTCCTAGATCCTAAATAGCTATATAACGAGGGGGAGACTCGAATACTAAGTAGAATAGACTAGGTTTAAGCCCGACGACTAATAGTATAATACCGATAGTTTTAAATATATACTTATATAATTTAAAGAATATTATAATTAATACCCGAATAAAGTAGGACTACCCCGAAACTTTAAATATTAGTTATTTTATACCGTAGATAATAAAGAACCCGAGGAGTGATTAAATAATAATATACCGGCGACTATACCCGAATAGCTATACTAAAAGAATAGATAAAAAGGGGGGTAATATTACGAACTTCGTCTATAATATAAGCCCTATATAATATTATATAGGATAGTATATATACTAGGTAATTATAAGCGGATCCCCCGCGCCCTACCGTAGTAGAGATTTTCTCTTCTCTTTATCTCTATAAATTCATAAAATATCCGTACTAAAGTCTACCTAGTGATCCGGCCCGTGACATAGGACCCTACGAGATCTTAGAAGTAAAGGACTCCGGAAACGTTATATAATTAAACCTCCTAGTAAGTATACGTATATATAACGTATTTAATATATCTTTATTACGGCCTTATAAAATACGTAAAGGAGAAACCCTTTAGATACCCTTAGACGACCCCTTCGATAGTAAAGAAATATAAGAATAAACGGATATCCTAGCTTATATAGATAAACTAAAGCCGAAAAAAGAATATCTCCTATACTAGAAGATAAGCGAAGAGATATAGGAACCCCGAAGTATATTTATAGATAAATCCGTATAAGAGGAATATAATAAAAAGGTAAAAACTTTTAAGATTCCTAAATAATATATCTAATATACTTAGGGTAAGTATATAAGAGAAAGGGGTATATATCTTAGGCGAAAGAGAAATTAATAAAAGAAGAATAATATAAGAAGATACGATATAAGAATACGAGGGCCTAACTATTCTATTATAAGGCGAACTATTTACTTACTCTATAGACGGGAATACTATAGTACTACTAAACTCCTCGGCGATCTACTCGCTTAACTCTACTATACCCTCGGCTATCTCTATATTTATATCTTCTTCTTTTATATTATCCTCCTCCTCTTTTTTTATACTCTCTTTTTCTTCTATATAAACTTCTTCTACTTATCTTACGCGTTCTTCTTCTCTTTCTTCTTCTCCTTATATAAGTATAGGCTCCCTATCGGCTACGATAATAATACGCGTATTAAGAGCTCGAGTTATATCCTTATATAGGAGGTTAAGCTTAATCTATATCCTTATAGAAGCGGTAAAAAAGCTTTTACTAAAAGCGAGGAGTTTATAGAAGTACGAATAGCCCGTAAAGGCCTCCTTATATAATACCTCGACTTTAAAATATAAGAGCTCTAACTCGCTCGGTAGGGAACTTTTACGAAGCTAAAGAGAAATAAGAATAAGGGTAATAGTAGAAGCGATAGTAGGGATATTAGTATTAGAATCCGAGGCTAAAGAGGAAATAGGTATAAGTAGAATAATAAGTTATATAAAAAACGTAATAGGGGTTACGATACGTAAAAGTAGTAGGCTAAATAAACCCCGGATAGCTATATATATAAGTAGGCTAAACTAGAGACCCTTTTATAGGCTATAAAATACCTTCTAGGCCTCCTAACTAGCGAAGGAAAATAGAAGTAGATACTTACGTATTATAATAGTAGCCTACCCGGCGAGAATTTATAAAGTATTTTTATATATATCCTATATAGAAATTAGAAAAATATATATAATAAATAGAAAAGAAGATATAGCGAGGGAGGATACTTATAGATATATCTAGATCGTCTCGAGCTTATAAGTACTTATCGTAAAAAGGGAAATACTATATAAGAATACCTACGTATTAGTAGTTATATCTTTTATTCGGGTTTCCTAGTATAAAAGATTTCCGTACGTATAAAGGATAATAAGTAGATTTCCCGAAGGGATATCTATAGCGAACTCCTAAGCTTTTATTAAATAAGCTATCCTTATATTAAATATATAAGTATAGTACTTCTTTATCTTTAAATATATAAAAGAATTAGTATAAGAAAAATATCCCTATAACCCGATATACGAAAGAATAAAAATACTTAAAGAACCGAAAAGTACGTAACTACTACTATTAGTTATACTATATAAAGTAGGTCTTTTATATAGGTACGAGAGCTTTAGATTTAGTAAGAATACCTATAGGAGATAAAGATATAATCGAGGAAGTATATAATCGATATACGAAGGAAAATCTCGTACTATTAGAGAACTCTAGAATATTAACGAAAGGATACTTAATAAGAATATACGTATATATATATACGTATAAGTAACTAAGAGAAACTTAGAAAAAAAGAAGAAAGAAAAGAAGTCGAAATTTTTACTATATAGGCTATAGAATACGTTACCCTAAGGGTCCGTACTACCCTATAATAACTATAGTGGCCTTTATCGATATAAGAAGGTACGAGGAGGCCTAACCTATATAGTATATTAAATTAACTATCGTAAAGCGTATCCGTAAAGGTATCTATTCGATAGATATACCTATATCTATAATAATACGAGGGAAGGTAAGTACTTAACCCTATATATTTTTTTACTACTCTATATATCTACCCTTAAGAATAGAATACCTAGAAAGAAAAACGATATATCCTATATACTTACCCTTAAGAATAGAATACCTAGGAATAGGATAATATATCCTATACGTCTACCCTAAGAATAGAATACGAAGGAGACGATACTTTATATATTATATATATACCTACCGGATAGCTATATAGCCCGCTTCGGGGATAGTAAACTAGTAGTAAAGGCTACGGATTTTATATTATACTATACTTACTAGCTCTTAGATATATAATATACTACGTATAACTATATCTAGGAGGGAAGTCTCCTAGCGTAAGAAGATAGGGATTACCTCTATATAGTTATCGGGATGGTATCGTTATTAAAGGGGTTATAGCTTTTACGAGGTACTATAAGTCTACTCTCTCTATATATAGGAAGTACCCTAATTATTAGAAGAATTACTATAAATAATAGCCCTCGCGTACGATAACGGGGAAGATAAGCTTCCTTTATATTAGGTATAGGCTAATAACTACTATAGTAAGCGAGTTATACCCTTATCTAATATATAT
>JAOYNU010117763.1:0-31028 GCA_026745395.1 Tympanopsis confertula | reverse complement strand
CGTGCCCCGGCGCCTGAAGATGGCCTGAAGGCAGCAGGCTCACCACCAGGCCGGCGCTCCTGACCGCCCAGAGGCACCCACGAGATAATCGTTGGCACTTGGTGATGTACAGCCTACATATAACTGTTATATGTTGTTTCCATTTTTATTATTATTTTAATCTACTTCGATTCAAATAATCACGGTAGAAAAGGGTTACTTTTCCAGTTCTAGACGCGGCGTTGAGCCTTGTTCCGGGACGGGACCCTCCTCGTTCTTAACCTTGGAAAATTATTATCGAAAAACTATGGAACGCCGCCCGAGACAAATCTGTTGTCTATTCAGAAGCCAAGCGATAAGAGCACATGACAATAATGTCAAGTCAGCACTATCTAAGGTAGATTTCCCAAAGTATGCCTCGTCTTCGAGGATGAACCCTCGGCCTTACCAATCCTCTCTGACACTGAGAATTTTTCACTGATTTGTGAGATCCAGGAAAGATAATTTGAGCGTCTCCAGTCTCAGAAATTCTCTGTATATTGTCGGAATGAATCCGAAGTGAATTCTTCAGAACAAAGTGCGCGAGTTCCTCGACAGCTGCATGGCTTCGGGGAACATAATGACAGCCATAGTAGTGGACCAGCTTGTATGAAGTAAAGCTATGTGCCAATTCCAGGGTTCGGAAATTGTCCACAAGAATATCCAGGCTGGCTAGGGTATGACAGCTCGGTGTGTTCATTTTCCCCGAGTATAAACTACCATAATATTGCGGAGTACCGCGATAACCCCCCATTCCGATGAAAAGTCTTAGCGGCTGCTGGTCTTGGAGGCCAAGGTAATCTTCTACTGGTAGATTCTGAGCCCGAATAGCAGCAGCCTTCTCAGGATTGCCGATACATTCAAGCAGAGAGGTGACCATAGCTCCGAGACAGGCGCCTTGCGAGAATCCGATGACACCATGAATGGGCTGTCCATGGATATAGTTTGCTAGGAAAGAGAGCGAATTCTCGATGCCCCTGTACCGGCTTGTGACATCTAGCCCATACCACCAAGCTAAAGATGTAGCATCGGAGTTATAGCTCCCAGAGATAGCATTTCGAATATACTGCTCCTCATCTTGCCTAGTGGGATATCTATCAAAGCCTATTGGGGGCTCAAGAACCACAGTAGCGTTGGGATACAGGAACTCGATGCCTTCAGGGAACTCGTTCAGAATCGATGGATCAACTAGTTCGTTGATGCGTTGAGTTATGTGATTCGTTTTGATGAGGAAATCTGATGCGCTACTCTCGTAGCCTGACAAAAAAAAAACTTATAAGCATATGGAAGAATTTTTGATTGCGAGTAAACAAGGTTGCAACTTACCATGAAGCATCAAAATCCTGAATTTGGAGTTATTACTCTTTGAGAACTCCGTCTTATCCATAGCTTCAAGCTGATGGATTCTTTGATGGAGAAAGCGCACAAGAGATGAAAAGGAGCCTTGGAAGTAGTTGTATTGATGAAGGAGATGGGTGCACGCGAGGGCTATCTTAATACTCGAGGCAACCGGATATCTCCGCTAGATATCCGATCACAAGCATATCGAGTCTGTGATGGGTGGGTAAAAGAAGGCCTCGGCACTCCGTGCACAATAGATGATACTGGCCTAGTAATATACATCCTACGTCATTCGACATTTTGAGAGAGTGGGAAAGCAAGCAGCCCGGTTTTTTTGGTTACGCAGACGCGCGCTGATCATGGCCATAGCTTCGATAAGCCGGTGGTGACAAGTGGATCCATTAAAATGGACCTAATTTCGTACAAATCTGACCGATGACGCCCTCCCCCTAACTATTGCTAGCAGTCCGCATGGCCTTTCACGCTGTCAAATACGTAATGTAACAAAACGCTGAGAAAAATAAATTGTTATCTTCATTATCATGATGTTATTCTGTGTACTCCGTACGGACTGAATACGAGATACCTAGCCCTCATATTTCCAGACTTGAGAAATCAATCAAGTCGTTTCTCAAACATGGTGATAGCAGAGAGAAAGAAAAACAAAAATGACATACCGCTAGATCTCCACAACATTATGGTCAGTTATCCGTACAACATGCCAATTTGGCAATGTTATCAGCCGACGGGTCCACGGTGAACAAGAGATGTCCCTCGGTACATTGTATTTTTTTTTTCTGGAGCTCAATACTGTTTCCTGAAATATTCAAAGAAAATTTATTTTGTAAAGATTAGCTTATATTCCAATGGGAAGTAGTAATTATCTCGCCAGGGACAGGCACATTAGAAAATCAGATCAACGATGGAAATTCCGGACAGGGGACGTCAAAATATCCTGACCACAGAACTCGCAGTCGGTCACAGGCTTGTCCAAATTTGCTGGGTCTGATATCCATTTCATCGCGCATAAGTACGCCTCCATAGCTTGGGATACTTCGCTTGTGGTTAGCTGAGCATCATCCCATGTGACATCTAAGAGAAGATGATCGCTGGGTAATAGAGATGGGTACCAGTTCCAACCCAAGTCAGCCCGGCTCAGAACTTCAAGCATTTCAATGCGGTTTGCAGGCTCTACTTCAGCATTTACAGACGGCGGAGCAGAGGGAAACCAGTCAAAAAGCTGTCGCTGGAGAATGTCCCGGGCAGCGGCCACATCTGCCGATCCGTGCACCGGATCTTGCTCGAGCGCGCGGAAAATGGCATCTAGAGGAGCATGACAGTACCGATCAATGTCTGCCTGTCCATCTCGCACTCGCTGCAAGAACTGCAGGGTCGTCTCAGAACCTTGCATACGAATTCGGTTGATCGTCTTCTGGAAGGTCGGGCCTGAGATATCTAGCGGGCTCGCAGCTGGTGAAACAACACTCGAATCACTTTCAGGACAAGGCCACACCCGTGCAGCTTCATCACTCACAAAGACAGCTTCTTCCGCTCCGGTTGTGTGGAGGTTAAAGAGTGCACACGCAGATTTGGCGACTATGGGCGGGGGAAGCTCCCATTTCGACTTCAATAGACGAATGAAGGGCAGTTCAACTTTATAGCAAAGGCCCATTGTTCCGCAACTCTGAGGTCCATCTAAAGGAACTCGCTTTTCCTGATGTGAGACACACTCTTCCTTATGCCACCATCCTTGGTCGTCGCCCTTGAACCAGTGCGGTGCTCGTTGCTGGGGCCAAAAGTTGTCTCGCACTGCTCCTATTCCGCGGAGGCGTTTGACGTGGAAGTCAACTGCCTCATTAGCTTCCTGACTCTGTCGGTATTTTTGGTAGAGCAAAGAAAAGTCACGGAAAGGATGGAGATCAGATGGCAGCTGATTGCCGGAAAGCAATTGATCTAGATCGTCGTACCATTGACGAAGCACCACTCCATCAAACATGACGTGGTGCATATGCACGACCAAGCCAGTTGCATTGCAATTACTGATTGGCAGAATGGTGAGTTTCACAAGAGGCCCAGAAAGATCCACATAATCGTATGCCGTGTCATTCAGCCGATAAGTTGCGATATCCTGGGTACTTGCCAGCTCACCACCTGAATTAATCTGGAGAGAAACCCACCTATCATTAGGGCGCATGACAAGGTAAAGTTGGAAATCCTTATCGTGAAAAAGATGTGTTGTTCGAAGCAAATGATTTCGCTCTATCCATAATTTCAAGATGTCGTGAACCTCTTCTTCGGAACGAGATTGGACGACCATGGAGTGGCGGTGGTTCCAAGAGGGTTTTCTTCCTCCCTTGGTCATGAGCTTCATGGAATCAGTTACAGGGAGCACATCCTCCACATCATTCCACCCCAAACCAAGAGGCTTCAAATGTAAATTGGCTTGATCCTTTGTCAGCTCCACTCTCTGGTTCTGGCCTTGCGCATGTATCATATTCAAAGCCACGGATTCAGGGTCAAGATTGGGCTTGACTAGTTCCACGCGATCAAGTAACTGGGGCTTGCTCTCAAGTAGATGTGTTATCTTTGCCAAGGTATTGAACTCCAATAGTTCCCCCGTGCTGACAATTCTTCGCAGTGTTTTCCGGATATGGCTCGTAAAATGGATGAGGACCATGCTGTCGGCAATCGTATGGACTGAAGTATCAAAGTCCACGTTAGCAAACGATTGCCCGGAGCAAAACGACCAAATTGAAGCCAACTGTAATTCGAGTGGTTGAGATGAGTCGTGATGGGCGGTTGGTTCATTCTCCTTCACATATTCCAGCACCCATTCACGAAGAACCGACTTTTGAATTTTTCCGGTCGTAGTAGTTGGAAAGGTCGCCCGACTGAGATCCTCTTGTATATTAAGCACAAGGACCGGAGTATATACAGGACTCATATCAGATTTCACCATGGCTTTGAACTCATCGCCGGAGAGTTTCAAGTCTCCGTTTTGCCTTACGACAGCGACAGGAACTTCCCCTGCAATCTCATCCGGGACTCCAACAACACACGCCTTTTCGATATAGTTAGCCGCTTGAAAATTGTAATCATTGAGTATATAGAGCACCTACCTCAACCCCTGGCGCCTGTCGCAAACAATCTTCTACCTTCGCCGGTGAAATATTCTCGCCACCTCGAATAATGACATCCTTGTATCTCCCAAGAATGTAAACGTATCCTTCCTCGTCCATGTATGCCTGGTCGCCCGTGGCGACCCAGTTGGTATCATACTCCCGATAACACGATTGACTTTCTACTCCAAGATAGCCACCGAATACCGGAAGACCACCTTGATGAATCTCACCAAGTTGACCGCGGCCGATCGGTACTCTTTTGCCTGGCTGGCAAATTTTAATCCTGGCCCCGGCGCAGGCATGACCAGAAGAGATGTCTTCTATGGGAAGTTTCCAAGAATCGACATCCTTTATGTTGATCAAGGTGACGACGCCTTCAGTCAGTCCGTAGCCGACACATAGCTTTTTTGGCGCAAGAGCTTTGCATAATTCAAGAATTCTCGGAAATGATGGCGCACCCCCAAGCGTGATAGATGAGAGAGTTTTAAAGCCATTTGGAGGCGTAGAAGGATGGTCAGCAATGGCTTGGGCCATTAAGGGAACACATGGCACATGGACGTTTACGCCCTGCTGAATAGCTTGAACCGTAGTGGTTGGATTAAAGCTGGGGCTGGGGAACACAACAGTAGCACCAGCCAGCCAAGTAGCCAGACTGAACGCAATGCCAAAAATGTGAAAGGTCGGAAGATGTTGACAGACATTGTGCCCTGTTGTCAAATCGAAGGATTTCTCTATTTGGACCGCCGGCGCACTTAGATTGAGTGATGTCAAGAGGCAAGCCTTGGGACTCGACGTTGTGCCACTAGTGAACAACATAACAGCAGGATCTTCATAATGATTGTCAGATACCATATTCGGATCTGGATCATTACATGAATTTTCCAACATGTCTGAGAGCGTGCTCCAGCCGTTGGGTAGCTGCCCAGCGGTGCGTTCGCAAGCTGAGTATCGAAGTATGTCTTGCTTTGGCTCCTTCTGTAAGATTTTCTCAACTTCGACCGCGAGGGCATTTGTGGCAACGAGCAGAACCTTTGGATCTGCCCGGGCTATGAGATGAGACGCCTCTTCTGGCTGAGATATTGCTCGCGGGTCTAAGGGTACAAATTGACATCCTATGTGCATCGTCGCCCAGAACGCCAGGCACCATTCCACCTGATTAAAGAGAACAACGACGACAGAGCTACCTTTGGTTACGCCCTGGAATGAGAAAGCCTTTGCTAGTCTCAAACTAGTGAGATGCAATTTTCGATAAGTCAATCGGTCGGACCGGTCCCCTTCAACCCCTGCCGTGTTTTCGAAATAGTTGGGCAGTTTGACTTGATGGAGCGAATTGATTGCATTATGATCAGAGTAGCGTGCGGCTGCTTCGGACAATAGGATGCTCAGATTCTCAGTAGGTGCTTCAAATTCATGATCCCATGCCTCTGCAGTGGATTCGTCTTGATTTTTCATGGTGCTGCACTGCCAAATGATTCACAGGTTTCCTGAGAGGGGAGTGAGATGACTTTAAGACCACTCTTGACGCAATAAGCATAGATCAAAATATCGCCTTGTGTTTCTGCCTTGTTCCGGAACGAGGCGATGTGCTCAATTAAATGTTCCTTGTATTGTAAACTAAGCAACGTAAACAGTAAGATTGCGATATCGTATTTTTCAACTAATTACTCCGTAGAAATTTCGAATACTTTTGAAGCGTCTGATTGATAGAAACGACCAGTAGTTCCTCCGCACAGACCATGCCTGTGTATTTGTGAAGTATAAAAAAGGGGTTACGACGTCAGAAGGGTCCCACCGTCGAGGCTAGGGGATTGATGAGCGGCGGGATCGTCCCGCTTCCAAGCCTTCTCGTATTCCCAAGGCTGAGATAGCTCCACAGTCTCCACAGAGCTCATGAATTGGCAGAGTCCAGATCTCACGGCCTTTTGGCGGCTCAAGCTGATCCGAAAAGTGCAATTGGGCACGTGGCTCACCAGATATTAAGGTCATTCAGCTTCTTCACACACAATACGTAATCATTTAGCGTCTGTAAGCAGGTTTTAGCACCTGAGAATGCCGATCATAAATAATTGGCTCAGCAAAATGATACATTGAGGGTTTCCAGTAGAATAATTTCTTATGTGCTTGGGCATCTCCTGCTATCCCCGCGACTCGGTGTTACGTTCAGCTAACCTCACGTCGCACAGCATATGTACTCCTATTCCTCAACTGCACTCCAAATACCCAAAGGAAGATGACGGCTGGAATTCCAATTCCCAGGCTGATGAAACCCAGCAAACTATTCCCCCAGCCATACCTAAGGGCTTCATAAAGATTGCTTCCAAAAATGGGGAAAAGCCCTCCAAATATTGACTGTATCAAAGAAACAGCTGCCATGGCAGAAGCAGCAGTTGCACCGTAATGGTCAATTACGTACATGTGCACATTGACTAGACACATGAGAAATCCCACGTAGAAGATCGCACCTCCAATATCTGGCATAATCCAATGAATTCGAGCCTGAGCTGACCAGCAATACCAGAAAATGCCGACTGGAATCAGCGCCGCCCCTACCAGCATGGTTGGTAGCCGGAAGTCTGGAGAGCCAATGCCATTGTTCCGTGCAGAGAGCTTTTCATATATACTGTCGTTGGCGAACGAGCAGATTTGCGCTCCCAATACAGCTCCGATACCAAGCGCCAGGTAGTTGAGGCTCTCGATTGATACAGACTCTCCGTATTTCGAAGTCCACAATGCCGGGAATGTCGAGTCAATAATGTAAGACACGCCATTCAAGTATCCCAAATACAACGCCAGCATCTGAATGAGTAGCTGTGTACTGAGGAGCTTGACGGGGCGGCTGACACACAGACGTAAAGCGCCACCCAAGGGCCGATTCGTGTCATGGGCAACATGTAGCTCAGGACAGTGAGAGCTACTTTGAATATTTTTCAGCTTTCTCTCCAGAAGTACAGGTGCGTATGACTCTTTCATGGCGAAAACAGCGACAAACTGCACAAGCGCGTCAAATAAAGAGACCACGCCAAATATCCAACGCCAGCTTACATGCTGTGTCACAAACCCACCCACAATAGGCCCTATCACTGGGCCTAAAACAGGCAACGCAGAATACACAGCGGCAGCTGTTCCCATTTCTCTGGGGCGATAAATGTCGGCCAACACCCCTGCACCAAGACTATAAGTGGTTGAGCTTCCTAGACCAGCTAGGAAGCGGAATACTAACATCTGAGCAGCATCGTTCGAGACTGCACAGACCGTGTTGAAGATCAAGAACCATAGGTTGCTGATTTGGGCCACGGGATAACGGCCGTAAATCTCCGCGAGAGGAGTGAGAAAAAGTGGACCAATCGCGTAGCCCAAACAAAAAATTGACAATGTGAATTGTCTTAATGGAGCGGATTTTATATCAAGGTCCTGTGCGATGGCTGGTAGCGCAGGCGCCGTCATTGTCGATGCCAATGGTGAGACGCTCGCCATAAACGACATAATGATGATCACCTGCATTTTTTCCCGCCGCGCCAGTTCTGGGGGTTGTAAGGGTCTTGATCATTATCCCAGGTAACCTAAGAAGACAATTCAAGGTTACATGAGGCTTCACTTGACACGATGGGCTGGCTATAAATTTAGAATCAACTTACTGTGTTTGGATCACAGGATTCCTTGCCTTCTGGAGACGATTGATATTCAGATCCTTTCTCATCATGGCCTACATTCGAAGAAAAAGGGCGTTTTTCTTCAAGATCCTCAGCTTCAGTATTCGACGGACCAGACGACTCGTATGGCATTTTTGCTATCGTCTCCGCTGATAGCGAATGTCGAGGGAAATGTAAACATAGAGGGAAATGTACGGAGTAAACATAGAGGCAATCCAAGTGCACACGGCTAGTCCTCGACCCACATAATTTCGTGGTGCTGAATGGAGTTAGCACGATCCACACAATAAATTCTCCCAAAAAAGGAGCGTGAATGCCGAAATCCCCGAAGGGTCGGTCAAAGGGGCGCTTGTATCCTTCGGTGGATACCAGCTATGATGAACGTCATTATGGGTACTCCGTAGTCAGAGTGGATATCATCTCGAACGGCCAGACCGAGTGCAGATCGTCAAAGTCTTTTTCATGCACGATCAAAGCTATGAACATGACAAACGCCGTGACCACAGATAATTGAGGGCTGTGTTTGTTGCCAGAATAGCCGTACTTGCAGTCCTCATTGGAAAAGAAAGGACTTGGGCCATCTTGTACGGAGACACAAAATGATTATCCCGCCAAAATAAAACTTGAAACTTGCCATGTTCTGTATCAGACACCTCGGCCCGCCATGTGGGTAATTAGATCTTCGGATTGGGTACTCCGTACGAATAGGGGAAGCTCGTCCCCGTACGAAGTAATATTAGGGAGAATATGGCGTATTCAAGTTACATGAATCCTTTGAAAGGAATCACAGTTAACATGCCACGGCACATCCCCTAATACAGTACTCCTTTCATGTGGCGGTTTTCAATGCTGCCCAATGATTGAATCTTGGAGTGGAATATGAAGTGTTCCATCGATCGTTCTATCGCATCGATCTTGCTCGGGCTTGTGAAAGTGGGTCATGGTCCAGCTTGATGGGCCAGCGAAGCGTGAGATCGGCACGCTTATCAGACAATTTGTGAGCTGGCGCCAAGACGCGATCTGAAATTATCGCGTGGATGTGTTGATCTTCATTCTTTGGTGGGAATGGTCAATTCCAGAATCAAGATATTGCTCATCGAGGCTACGGAAGATCTGCACATATCACGTAGCGGCTTGGCACTCGCGCTTCACACTCGCGCTTCAATTTGGAGGTCCCGCTGAGTATTACGGCTGAGGGTTTACATAGTGCGTGGATCCCAGGCAATGATTTCAGGAGTACAGAGTACTTCATCCAAGCCAAACGAGTTTTAAGTACTTCGTATCTTGACAGTACAGCGCCAATTGATCACGTGTTATGTAATTTTCAATAAGGCTCACGTCGGTCAGTTATTACACACACTATGGTGGATGACTACAGGGGTATCCTGGATAATGTGTGTTTTGCTTTCACTTTTTATAGAACATTCTCTTTCAATTCTCCTTTAGGGCTGCACGTGATCGCGCAAAACTTGCGATATCGCATCGCATCGCACGGTAGACCTTTTGCGAGACATCCATGGGTATCGGTGGATGCTACGACCGTGCAGTGGAAAGCGTACTATATGGGATCCTCGCAATAGGTATGGGCGAACGTACATAATGGTCTTTTCCAAGGTTAGCCTAGTTGGAGACCGGAAGTCGGCTCGGGGACTCGTCTTTACAACATGTCGCATATCGCATCGCAACAATCCCCGTAGTACCACATGCGATGCATTGAATATCGGAGCTACGCAGACCGTTGAATATACCTAATGTTTCGGCTTCCTAGTTACGGAGTAGAGCTTCCTTTTTTCCCTCTGTTGATTTTTTTCAATCAAGATTCCAGATTTAAGATTCCGGTCATGGTAGGAATGCTCGATCGGCAATGGACAAGATACCTTTCCGATACAAGGATTTGACGGAACCTACGTCCGCACGCATTCCTTTAAAAAGGGTTGTGCAACCCCAGCCAGGATCTAGGGGGCAGACAGGTGGAGAAATACATGAATAGGGTATGCCCACAGAGCATGCAGTAGTTTTGAACATTAATAGAAGTTACATAGCAGGGATATCCCAATCAATACAATCCCTTAAGAGGGCGGAATGTAGAGCCTAGGCACGCCATATGGTCTTCAAAAGAACCAAATTTTAATAATTCGTTCCTTTGCACTGTTCTGACATAACTCTTATATTTGAACCACAGATTGACGGACTCAATTCACATCGATAAGCTCGTGGAATACCACCAGCCCAAATATCATTCCTCTACTGACCATGATCTTTTTGAGTCGAACACTCCTGGCAGCGTGTCTCTTCGTGCCGCTCGCTTTGGCACTTTCTGATCAAACGACTCTGTTTTACAAGCAGCTATCGGTTTTGAAAGATAAGCTTGAGAAGAATCGAAAAGCGATCGATCAATACCAAGGCGGTATCATCGCAACTGGTCCACTAGGAACATCCGCCTACGAATTATGGAGTGCATTCAGGATTGGAAATATCCAGCTACACGAAGCTACTGCGAATTCTACAGTCTGTCCACCAGAAGAACGTGCAGGCGTGATGGATGCCATTTACAAATTCGGTTCTGACGGCGTTGAGACGATGAAAGTATATCAGCAGAAGGCAAGTAGTCAATGGAGTTTTGAGGAGCGAATATTTATTCTAACTAACCATGCAACCGTAGCGATCTGTACTTAGAGACTCCCGTATGGGCTTTGTAACGCCTATCATGCTTGACGCCATATTCCGAGAGATCGAGGAAACCGAGTCGTATGCACGTTACTTGCTGGGAAATGAATACGATGATGAGATCGCCCAAAACTACGAGGTTTTACGCAAAGAATGGAGGTCTGTCTTCAATTCTTACACAGAGAATTTGAAGCCTAGTTTGGGATTCTCACAAGAGTACCAAGGCTTCATGTCGACAGTGCAGCCTGTCCTTGGCATGCTTTTTTAAAACATTCCAGTTTTTTTTTTATTTTTTTTTTGGTCCAGCGCTTGATGGGCGAATATTTTGTATAAACTATTAGCTTTCTGGAAGATTGAATTTCATTCGGTTAGGAGGCTTTAAATGGATGTCGAGTTTCGAAGTTTGCATGATTAGAAATACCCCTACGAGATTTGCATATGATTAATGTACATACTGTACGTACAAATGCCGTAAAGCAGATACGAGATAATGTGTTGAGGTCGATCAGTGCCTCCTTCCTCGCGTCCCAAAGCGACCCATGAAACTTTCTCCAATCTCGTAGCTTGACAATTCTTGTTCTGTTCCGTTCTCTTTCACTCTCCGCCCTCTCCTTTCCCATTGAAACCTTGCACGGTTGTCTCTGTCGCTCTAATGATGAAAGCAGAAGTCGTGGCTAATTTTACAAAAAGACTCATTATCAGCCTTGGGGATTTAATGCTGTCTACACCGAAGCCTACATTATGGTATCTTTTAGTATCACTTGTTCCACCCGTCGCGACTTTTCTATATTTCTGGGGCCAGGAGTACTGGAGAAAGATTCCTGGAGCAGATCGAATATGGATTTGGATAGTCGCCTTACCAGCGAGCTACGCCATTCTGTTTCCACCGGAGTTGCCAGGCTATCTGTCGATAATCTGTGGACCTGGTTCAGTCATTCATATTATCCGGGCAGTGGAATTTGCATTTGTTCTCGATGTTCCACAGTTGAAGAGACTTCGGAGGGGCAAATTTCCCCCAAGGCCCTTCTACATATGGGAGTCATGCCCCCAACCATTGACGATATCCCGAGGGGTTTGGTTGATAGATCTAATGACGAGCATTCGAGGAATCGGATGGAGCCATGGGCCAAGAAATTGCTTGCCGCCGACTTCGTTCACTCTTCAGAGATCAAACACACACAGGTCCGAGCCCCAAGGGGCTAGCAGATTCCTCATACAGAAGGGGTTAGAGATAATCCTGTGCTACCTTTGGATCGACTTCTATCAATCATCAATTATCCGCTCCAGAATTTGGCATTTTCTTGACAACGCAGATGGTTGGGATTATCCAGGAATCCAGCATAATTTGCTTTCTTGGATTCTGAGACCGTGGGTGAAGTGGATACCGACCAAGATCTGCATATACGCCGCTATTCAACTCAGCTGCTCCATGCTCGCATTTGTGGACATAGGTCTTGGATTACTAGGGAACGAAACCTGGCATTATCCGCCGATATTTGGATCGAGTATTGGTGTGATGAGGGTTGACTTTCAAGGTACGTCGACAGACTGCAAATACGACGGCTGCTAATGATTCCCAGCAATTTGGGGGGAATGGTGGCACAACCTTTTCCGATTCACATTCCTGGGAATTGCCGATTGGGTGATGCGCTCCAGCAAGGTGGGCGAGGAAAGGGAGACTGTTCTCGTTCTGGGCGTCCCTTTCGTTTTTTTATTCTGCAATACATGCCAGCCTTTCATACTCTGTTTCGCACGATGCTGTCGCAAGTACTTTGGTAGTGATTTTCGGAGCAGTTCAGCCTCTCGTGATCCTGTCTCAAGTGAGACTTCGGTCATCAGTGAGTCGCAAGAAAAGAATGCTCCACGATTTGATAGGCCTGGTCTTTTTGTTAAACACCTTTGGGCTTTTACTGGGCAATCCGGGAGTCCTCCATTCACTTGCCTCGTTTCCGATTCCGTTTTCGGTCTAGCGCAAGGGTCTAACCGCTGTGGAAAAGGGGATTGCTTCATGAAGCAAGGGGATTGAGGTGGAGGAGGCGGGCCAGGGCTGACTGACTCGTATACATACGACGGAGATCGGTAGCATGATCTGTCCAGATCATTTGTTGAAATCCAATCTACGCGCTAAGTTTGGGATATGTCAAAATATCGGTAGCTCCACATAATGTTCTATCATTAGGAAAAGAGAAGTGTGTGCGTGGTACATACAGTACAAGGAACACAAGAAGTATGTGTAGCTATGATTGTGGGGAAATGCCCGGATGAACTGATTTCGCGGCGACTGCCTTGCATGAAAACCAAAGAAAGCAGAGTCGGGATTGCATTTCCGTAATGGAGTTGTAACGACCACACTTTCTATAAGGCGAATCGAGTACATTTGAGATCTGCGGAAATTTGTATTCACAACCAAAAAGAAAGCACCAAATAACCTTGTTGTAAGTTCGCTTTGCAAAATGATAGATCTTTAAACTCTTGCACACCCCTATATTGGATCTTGAATTCATGAAGCTCGGTGCACTACGAGCAAACAGAGTGCATGGGAACTCACTACCACTTTTCCGCTGGTATCATCTATTTGTGCTCCTCATATGGCCGTTATTGATTCCAATTCTCTATCCGTGTTCAGGCTCCACAGCTACAGTGGCTCTCTCAGTAGTTATGCCATTCTTCGAGGGCTGTGCATCGCGATAGGTACAACGGCGATTTCACGCCGCTTCGTGGCCATGGAAGCTGACTGTGTGAGTAATTCAAGGGTATCATCAGCTAGAGGCACATATGCCATTTTGGGCCCATGTTGCGTTACGTGTCTTTCTGGCAATTGTTGGAGTAGGGCTAGTGCAAAGATCTATCAAGTGGTAGGTAAAAAGGCATAGAGCTCATCATCGATATACAGATACCGAGCTTGATCCATAAAATGCAAAGAAATGATCCTGGTACTCTCATATCAGGTGGCTGCCTGTACGACAAAACGAAGTCCTGGCAAAATGGGACATGGATATAGCCGGTCGTGAGAATGATTCTGTCATCGATTGGCAGCACGAATCACACATCCCTCTCTCAGCTCTCATGTCCTTTTTCGTACCCTGGTGTTATCCTGGGCTTTCTGGGGAGATCTCCACGGGAGAATATGATGGGCGGGGTCAGCTCACGTGAATATGGCATGGCATCTCATATTTATCGTCAATTCCGTTGCTCATTGGACTAGAATCAGGCCCCTTTCCACTTGGACAACTATTCGGGATAATCCTTTGATTGGACTTCTGACCTTAGGAGAATCGGATCACATATTTCATCACGAAATCCCGACTGACTATCGCAATGGAGGGAATTGGTTTGCAATAGAATAGTCAAAATGGATAATTTGGGCTCTTTCAGAAGGTGGACTAGCGACGAATCTAAACGGAATACTGGACAAGGTAATCAGCACATGTCGTGAAGACAAAGCCAAAAAATTCAAGTCGGGTGTTGTCACAGATCGTGAGGATCTGATACCGGCAATAGAATGGGAAAATTAAGTGCGACAGGCCGAGAATGACAGACATCTGAAGCTCTTGTGGCAATTGCTGGACTAGTGTACCTCCAGGGCTAGGCATGATGTGACGTACTCTCAGAATCGACATCCTGGAAAAATATATTGAATATCAGTATAGGAAAAGATGCAACAGACGTCCATGGATATTCTGCGGGGGGCATATTGCAACATTCTGGAGCTGATGGTGACAATTTGTCTACTTTGAGAGTGTACATGATTCGAGGAGGGGGAGTTTTTGAAGCCCAGACATACTAGACCGCGTGGTGTCAAAAAATGATATCCCTTCGACCCGACAAGGAGGTTTATCAGTCGCTTGTACTATTCGAGTGTGTCATGGCGAGAGATTGAGGTGTGAGACTGTCCATTTTCACCTTACTCGTAGCTTATCAATGGGATAGCCCGCATACGAGTAGGTTGCCTCCGCAAAGTAAGGGGCAGGAAGATATCGTATTACTGTACTGTATGGAGTATGTACTACATACTCCTTATCAGCTGTAGTGGGATCAAGCCGATATATATTTTTCCAAGAGGGAAATATCCCTTACAGCGCGTTTCTGCAAGCTTAATAGCGCTCTTTTTCCTTTCTTTTCTGCCCGGACCAGGATAGTATGCAGAAATGCTCCGGGACCCTGGTAGGGATAAAGTGAAGAATGTAGCGTCTATTGATACCATAATCACTTCAACAACCCTATGAAGAGATTCGACTGTCAGAATTTGCGTTTATTTGTTTCTCGAAATGACCCAACCACTCGCTATAAACGACCAAGGTGTCATGCGAACCCATACGAGTAATAGCACCGCCCTCGAAGAGACCGATGATAGCTCCCCCACAGGGTCATCTTCAACCACCGCACCAACATCGCTATCGAGCATACGCCCCTCTACGGAAAGATGCGAGCCAATAGCTATTGTGGGTATGGGGTTGCGGCTCCCCGCAGGCATTCGATCCGGGGAACAGTTCTGGAAGCACCTTATAAACAAGGGTGAAGGGCTATGTGATGTCCCCTCAAGTCGCTATAATATCGATGCTTTCTACGACGCAGAAAAGCCAGGATTTGTCCGAACACGAAAAGCCGCCTTTCTCCAAGAGGATCCGGGTCTTTTCGATGCGGCCTTCTTCTCCATCAGCAAGCATGAAGCGGCCCGGATGGATCCACAGCAACGACTACTCCTGGAGGTCGTTTGGGAATGCCTAGAGAATGCAGGAGTGACAAAATGGCAAGGAAAGGATATAGGATGTTATGTTGGAGTCTTTGGAGAGGACTGGGTTGAGCTTGCGTACAGAGACTCACAGTCGATTGATCGATATCATGTTCTCTCCACTGGTCCATACGCCTTGGCGAATCGCGTCTCCTATGAGTATGACATACAGGGTCCGAGTATGACAATACAAAGTGGCTGTTCTTCGTCAATGTTAGCTTTACATGAAGCCTGTCAAGGCCTTCTTTCTGGCGAATGCTCCTCTGCCATCGTTGCAGGCTGCAACCTGATCCTCTCACCCACAATGTCAACAACTATGTCAGAGAACCTCGTCATTTCACCTGACGGAAAATCCAAGACATTTGATGCAACCGCAGATGGATATGGTCGAGGGGAAGCCATCAACGCACTGTACATCAAAAGGCTGAGTGACGCTATCGCAGACGGAGATCCAATTCGCGCCGTTATCCGTGCGACTGGGACAAATTCTGATGGGAAAACACCAGTTATCACAGCCCCTGGTTTAGTTTCACAGGAAGCCCTCATCCGGAAAACATACGCGAAAGCTGGCATACCAGATATCACAAAAACAGGCTTCTTTGAGTGCCACGGCACTGGCACAGTGGCTGGAGATAAGTCCGAGGCTTCTGTACTTGCCAGCGTCTGTGAGGGGCAGCCTACTTTCATCGGAGCAGTATGTTTCTTGTTATGAATTTGAATTCCTTTGAATGAATAACTGACAGTCCCAGGTCAAACCTAATGTCGGTCACTCTGAAGGCGCGTCTGGGATCACAAGCGTCATCAAATCTGTGCTGTCTCTGGAGCACAAAACGATAGCACCCAATATTTACTTCAATAATCCAAACCCCCAAGTGCAATGGAAAGAATGGAATTTAAAGGTTCCTACAGAGGCAAAAAGCTGGCCACCAGATGCTTTTGAAAGGATAAGCGTAAATTGCTTTGGGATTGGAGGCGCGAACGCCCACGCCGTAATTGACTCTGCTGAATCGTTTCATCTACCCCTCCCTCAAAACCCCATTCGAGGCTATATGAAAGACAAGACTCAGGTCTTGGTTGTGTCGGCCCGCAGCGAGGACGCACTGAAACACAGAATTGATGATATAGTTGCTTATGTTTCTGCGAAGCCTCATACACTACGCGACTTGGCTCATACCCTGGGTGTACGACGGGAGCATTTGTCTAACCGTGCATTTGCGGTAGTCGATCTAAGCTCACCAGATCAGCTATCTGCGACGTCTTTCAAGTCGCGTAAAGCTCAGGAATCAAAAATAGCTTTTGCCTTCACGGGACAGGGCGCACAGTGGCCGGCGATGGGAAAGGACTTATTCGAGAATTCCGAGAGTTTCAGAAATAAAATTCGACGCATGGACAGCATACTTCAAAGTTTACAAGTGAGACCGGACTGGCGGCTAGAAGGTAAGATATCTCACATCATTAATACCTGACGGCCATGGCTCTGACATCTCCGCAGACGAAATTTGCAAAGGATTTGAGAATTCACGACTTGGCTACGCAGAGATCGCCCAGCCAGCGACGACTGCTTTGCAAATTGGGATAATCGATATTTTGTCTGAATGGGGTCTCGTACCCTCGGCCGTCATCGGCCATTCAAGTGGAGAGATAGCGGCCGGGTATGCCGCCGGTGCCCTCACGATGAGATCAGCCATAATTACTGCCTATCTTCGAGGCGTTGTTGCAAAGAAAATCACTAGATCTGGAGCGATGGCTGCTGTTGCGCTAGGTCGCCCTGAGGCAGAAAGCTTCATCGTGAACGGAGTTCAAGTGGCCTGTGAGAATAGCCCTCGCAGCGTCACTATATCTGGTGACAGCGAAGGAGTCGACTATGTCATCACAAAGATCAAGGCAGAGAAACCTGATGTTCTTTGTAAAAAGTTAAAGGTCGATACTGCATATCATTCTGGTAAATATCTTTGCACTGCCTTAATTTTCCACAAGACTCAAATACTGAGATATTGTCAACTTAGATCATATGCGAAAAGCCGGAGAATCGTATCAAGAGCTTCTTTCACCTCATCTCACAAGCTTTGAATGTAGCCCTGTCAAGTGCTCGTTCTTCTCGACGGTGACTGGCAAAGAGCTTTCTGGAACTGATTCCGTCGATGCAAGCTACTGGCGGCAAAATCTGGAGTCGCCTGTTTTATTTTCAACAGCTGTCCAGGAGCTACTGAAGCATGAATTCACCAGCCCCTCTAATACGATTCTTATTGAGATCGGACCCCATGGGGCGCTCTCTGCTCCCCTAAGGGAGATATTCAGTCACCAGTCAGGCGCCGATGTCCCCGTCTACTTACCCACATTGGACCGCAATTTCAATGACTCAATGTCTCAGCTCGTTCAAACCGCAGCTAATTCTTTTTCCCTGGGCATTGAAGTCAGTCTTGAAAAAATCAATGGCGTGGGAAATATACTGACAGACTTGCCTACATACCCTTGGGACCACACGGAAAGGTACTGGAAGGAAAGCCGTATATCGACTGACTCAAAATTCCGAAGCTTTCCTAACCATGAACTTCTTGGTTCGCGGATGACAGGGTCTACTGACTTTGAACCAACGTGGAGAAACATACTGAGTCTTGATCGAGTTCCCTGGCTGAATGATCATCTACTTCAGGGGGAATTGGTGCTTCCAGGAGCCGCCTACGTATGCATAGCTGGTGAAGCTATTCAGCAACTTGTTCCCGGGTCTGATTCGTTCTCAATTCGTCAAATACTTTTCAAGAAGCCACTTGTGTTGAAGGAATTTGAAGGGGTCGAGATCATTACAAATCTCAGACCATTCAGGCTGAACACTCTCACGGATTCAATGTGGTTTGAATTTAGCATCACAGCCTATGATCCACAGAGTCAGCGTTGGATCAAACATTCTCAAGGCCTAGTACGGGCTGGGGCAGATTGCACTCCTAATCCGAAAAAGATCACAAAAAAAGATAGGGCTGTACCGGCGGGCCAGTGGTACGAAATTCTCGATCGATGGGGGCTAGCTTATCGCGGTCCATTCCAAGGACTTCATGACATATCAGCGGATCCAAACAGGCCCATTGCAGCAGCTACAGTGAAAGACGACCGACAGGCACACGAGAGCCGATACCTTGTCCATCCAGCCGCAATAGATTCTTGCCTACAACTCTTCTCGGTAGCGGCATCGACTGGGTTGTCATATCGATTCAATCAAATTGTGATTCCTGCCGGGATTGAGGAATTGTACATTGGTCGTGGGAGTGGAGAAATGGAAGTGGAAGTGTCGAGTGATACAAAACAATTCCGGACTGCATTCGGTGGCGCAATCATGATGAATGAAGCTGGATCTGTCGCATTGAGTATGGACAAAGTTGTCATGGCTATACATGAAGATTCTGGGGATCTCAGATCAAACGGAAGAAAGTTAGCAGCCGAAATTTAGTGGAGACCATGGCTCGAAATGGTTCCTTTCAACGAGCATCTGCCCGCTATTAGCAGGCACGACGAATACGCAGATTCGATCGAGTCCCTTATTCCAATATCTTATCTCTACATCTTGGAAACCGTGGAACGGATTCGGAATCTACAGACGGACGTTCCCACTTTGTCAAACTGGATGAATTGGCTTCTGCGACAAGAAAAGATGATTCTTGACGGAGAACAGACCTATTGCCCAGATGCAACAAAGTGGGCACTTCTAGACTGCTCCGACCGGCAACAAATGATCAATTCCTTAACGGCAGCGTTAGATCAAGAGAATGGCATCACTGCCACCGTCAAATGCCTGAGCCAGAATTTCGATAGGGCTGTCCAGTATATGGAGGGACAATCTTCGCCGTTGGAGTGTCTGGCAAAGGATGGTCTACTGCAGGGTTTCTACGCTACAGATCGATCTTTCTCACTATGGGGCAGCTTTCTGTCCCTTCTTGGCCACCAACTACCATCGATGAGGATCCTTGAAATTGGAGGAGGAACAGGAGCTGCAACCTCCGCGTTATTGAAATCCCTTCGAACTTCCGATGATGTATGCATGTTCTTGCAATATACATTTACGGACATATCTCCAGAGTTCATCGCTGCGGCACAAGAGCAATTCATTGGGAAAGATAATATGGAATTCAAAAGACTCGACATCACCGAAGATATCGAGCAACAAGGATTTGATTTGCATAGCTTTGACTTGATTATTGCCTCTAATGTCATTCATGCTACACCAAGCCTTGGAAAGTCGCTAGCAAGGGTGCATGATCTGCTAGCACCGGACGGGTATTTCTTGCTCCACGAGCTGAACACAGAGCATCCCATTATTCCGACCGTCTTTGGTGTGTTTCCTGACTGGTGGGCCGGAATTGACGATGGGCGAGAGGAAGTACCATTTGTGAGTCCAGAGAGATGGGACTTAGAGTTCAAGGCCGCAGGATTCACAGGTATCCAATCAATTGTATATGATACTCCCCCTCCAAATCAAATCTGCGCGACAATGATCAGCAGGCCCATTGCGCAGGAGCTGGTGAAAGGAAACATCTGCCTCATGACAGATGGACACGTTCCAGAATGGGGGAATAATGTGAAATCTGCGTTCATGGAGCATGGATTTAGTGTTTCTTGGACCACATTGGACCAGCAGCAGACAGTTGCTTGTCCTCCCGGCACTATTATTGTATCACTCCTCGACATTGATAGCCCTTTCCTTGACGGCATCCCAAAGGATAAATTCGAACTCCTCCAGAAATTTATCAATGCGTCAGATGAGCGCCTAATTCTATGGGTGACCCCTTCGACGCAGATTTCCTGTGCTGATCCCCGTCACGCCTTGACGAATGGCTTTTTCCGGGCACTCCGGCATGAGACGCAAATGGATGTTCGCGTCTTTGAAGTTGATGTATTGGATGTGAAGTCCTCCGCCCTTCTGGTCCAGCTGTGCTGTCATGTTATCAAATCTCGGAAGGGAGCTCGGCACGCTCCAGATTTCGAATTTGCCTTACAAGCAGGCAGAGTTTACACCCCGAGAGTGCATTGGAGAGTTCCCAGTCAAGTATCACGTTCCCCATCATATAAGGAACTTCCCCGCATGGTACAAATAGAAACCTATGGACTCCTAGAGAGTTTTAAATGGGTCCCTCACGAACTGGATAATCTCAAAGATGGCGATGTGGAAATTCAAGTTCAATATACAGCTTTGAACTTTAGGGTAAGTCCTTTGATCGGCTTCCTCTCCACCAAACATCATACCACCCATTCCCCAATAATACACCATTTTGATCATTTCTCATGATCTTGGCTGACGAAATTTGCGATTGATAGGATGTTATGATTGCTATGGGATTTTTTGGCTCTGTCGATGAAATTGGCGTCGAGGGTTCTGGAATTGTCACTAAAGTTGCGCCGGATGTGAAAGACATCAGAGTTGGGGATCGAGTCGTCTTTGCAGAGTTAGGATCTCTTCGATCATCTGTGGTCATTCCTCGAAAACGATGTAGTAAGATCCCGGACGCATTGCCTATGGCCGATGGTGCTACGATGCTGGTGGTTTACTCCACTGTCTTCTACTGCCTTTTTCATGTCGCTTCTTTACAAAAAGGGCAGTCTATTCTTATTCATTCTGCCTGTGGTGGTGTTGGTCTGGCTGCGATCCAAGTTTGTCGACAAATTGGGGCCATTGTCTATGCAACAGTTGGCTCAGAAGAGAAAGCAAATCATTTGGTCGAGAACTGGGGCATACAACGCAGCCGAATCTTTACTTCCAGGACGGCGGAATTTGTTTCGGGTCTCATGCAAGCAACGGAAGGCAAAGGAGTTGATGTTGTTTTGAATTCATTATCAGGTGATCTTCTCCGATCCTCGTGGGCGTGCGTTGCGGAGTTTGGAAAAATGATTGAACTTGGAAAACGCGATTTAATCACCCATGGTAACCTTGATCTGGAACCGTTCCGTTTCAACAGATTTTATTGTGGGGTAGACCTGACCCATGTTGGAGAGAAGAGGCCAGAAATCATAGAGCGGATTCACGAGGAATGCTTGGACTGGTACAGACAAGGGAAAATCTCTCCAATCCGACCGTTGACTGTTTTCAAGGCGTCCGATGTCAGTCTTGCATTCAGACATATGCAACAGGGCACTCATATGGGCAAGGTTGTCGTTGACTTGCGGGAAATCGCCAAGAGTGCACCACATCCACAAGCCGGTATCGATGAGATCAGGTTCTGTAGCAATGCGACATACCTCTTGGTCGGCGGCATGGGGGGTATTGGAAGGACACTTTCGGCTTGGATGGTGAACAACGGAGCTCGTAATCTCATATATCTCGACCCTTCCGCTGGCAGCTCCAAGGAAGATCAGGCGTTTGTCAGGGAATTGCGAGCCCAAAACTGCACCGTGGTAACGGTCGCTGGAAGCGTGACAAATGAAGTGGACGTCTCAAGGGCAATAACAGAATCTCAGTACCCAATAAAGGGTGTTGTGCAGCTCTCGGCGCGGCTGAAGGTAAGAATCACCGGTGCAAACTACAAGGAATGAATTCAACTAATATGTAAACAGGATTGTATGTTCAAGAAAATGCAGTTCGAAGACTGGGGAATACCACTCGAGAGCAAGGTCAGAGGCACCTGGATTTTGCATCATGCATTAGAATCCACTCCACTAGACTTCTTCCTGATGTTCAGCTCATCCTGCAGCATTAATGGCCAAATTGGCCAGTCAAACTATGCCGCCGCTAACAGCTTCTTGGATGCCTTTGCAATTTACCGTCAGCAGCTTGGTCTTCCTGCCACCGTCATCAACCCAGGAGTTGTTGAACATCGAGGAATCGTGAGCCGTGACTCAAATCTCCTCCACTGGGCAAAGGGCCTATCAATTCATCTCCTACAGGACAAAGAACTGATAGACGGCGTTCGCCTCGCAATGGGACCGCGCAAAACACCGTGTTCCCCCCTGGCAATTGGCCTCTCGCATACAAAACCGCTGAATGAGCTAGCGATGAAAAAGATGTGGCCTGAAGATGCACGCTTTGGAATCTACGCGAATCTCGAGCGCTCAAGTCAAAGCAACAATGGACCTTCTAATAGAATTCTACATGCTCTAATGGCGAGGGTTCAAAGTGACCCCAGAGTCCTTCTGGACCCAGAAACTGAAGATGTCATCCGGGCCGAACTGGGCATACTTGTTACAACATATGTTCCACGCGCAGAAAATATGAATGCGGACGAGATCGCACAAATGAGTCTTGATTCGTTGATGTCTGTCGAGGTTCGACGTTGGATAAAGATTCATTTAACCTTGGAGTTAAGCTTGATTGAAATCAACAGAGCTGGTACAGTTGGAGAGCTTGCTCGTGTGACACTTGAGCATTTGAGAGCCAAATACAACTTGAATGCCGTGAGCGAACCAGCAAGCTGCTAGGCTCCGTCATTTGATGATGTGAAGTAGGTTTGGTTTTTGTGGCCGATTGATGTATTTCATGTTAGAATCTGCCTTGATCAATGGGGAATATCATTTTTTAAGCCGCAGCCTTTCCGGCAGAAATGCCGGTTTTATGAATCATGACTCGCAAGTGACGATTGACTTGTATGAAATGAACCCATTTAGCTATACTACAGGGTGTTAGAGACACTCAAGAGCCCTGGGGGGTTTCTATGTGTCTTCATTGCCATAGACCAGGTACTCATTAGAGCTGGACGTTACCGAGATGAAGAATCTCGAACGACTGCCACCGTGGCCCTTTTTGAGCGCCATTGAGCACTGGTGGGATATGTAATTTATCTTTCCAGATTAATATGTGTACAAAACAAAATTAACACATATGCTGGATTCCGGTGTTTCGTACGGAGTATGCACCGTCATCATAGATGCGTGATCGATCTCGATAGAATCGAGTGGGTCGATCTACATCGTAAGAGCCTCGGTCCGGATCCCTACAGTACACTTCACGATAGACCCACGGGCCCCAGAAATCAAGATCAGGAGTTTCCCGATAACGAGCCGAGCTGGCCCCTTTCGCCCCGGAGAAAACATTCCATCACCACCACCCTAGTTCATCCACATCCTGGCCGCTGCAATCACGTTTACAATGGTCGCCGCAAGTGTCACGTTCGCGGCCGCCATCACGGTGGCCGGCTACCTCATATTCGCCTGTGCTTCCCCACCAAACCCGTCCCCGCCGCGCAATGAAAGAACCATGAAGGATCGAGTCAGTTTCTTTGTCGGCTCCTTTGCGACTGTCGTCCGCTCGATCATTGTAGTGCATACCACCTACCACGCCCTACTGGCGATCCTTCCCTCGTATGCGCCCGCCCGCATGCCGCAGCTGTGCCCGCAGGCGCAAAACTGCAATGCAGATCTCTTTACATGGAGCCCAACGACTGTGATTTCTTTGTTCTTGATCTATATTGGGGCTGCAATTCGCCTTTCAGCTTATGGTGGCCTTGGGCGGTCATTTACATTCCATCTTGCTGCACCAGATCAGCTTGTCACGACTGGCGTTTATCGCTGGATCCAGCACCCAAGCTACTCAGGTCTAGTGCTCATCGAGTGCGGCTTCGTGGGGATTTTCTTCCGCTGGGATGCTGTGGGGGCGTGTTGGCTGTCAAATGAGTCCCTGGCTCGATTGAGTGGCTGGGGCCCGACCGTTATCCCCGGCGCATTCATCATCGCCGCCATTATTTTAACGACACGTGTCAAAGATGAAGAGGAAATGCTGAAGAAGCAATTTGGGAAGCAGTGGGAGGAGTGGCATGCTAAAACCGCGAGGTATTTCCCTTATTTGATCTGATGTGTACCTTGATTCCACAAGTGCTCCATGTCGAGTACGTGTTCTTAAATCAAATTGAAGTACTCGGTTTTTTCCTTGGGACGATCCACCCCACGTCAAACTGCCGAATTTTACGAGTACCCCAGTATTTCCCAGGGGCTTTCCAGTTGTGTTGGTCAATTGGAGTCTACTGTGGCGTCTAATGGTGGCGTGGGTGGCATCTTTGTTTAATGAGCGGCCTGGGGTACTTCGTCTCAGATTTCCCTGATCAGGTCGATCTGACAAAGCATGACACTCAAAAATGGGCTTACATCTTAGTTGGGCGTTTCTCATAGCAGCTGACAGGGTCCGAAATGGCTTGTTTCATCGGGGGTATATCTGGGGTATGACGTGAAGATTTGATGGCCAGTGCTCGCGAAAGACAATGAGACAACAAAGGACAGGTTTCATTTGAGGCTTTCAAGTAGTATTAAAGGCAGCCTATGTCATGCATTTGAACTGTCAATACCGTTGAGTATTGATTGATAGAGGATATGTGGGCTCCATGATCATCGCGACAACCATGGATAGCGTTTGAAACTTCGTTTTAGGCGAGGGGTTTGAAAATTCTTGAATGTATTACGATTGACAAAGACTTCGAGGCCACAAAAAGGCTGACAAAATTGTCAAATGCCCTTAAAATCCTTAGTCGCAATTCTCTTTCTTTCCCACTTTTCTTGTCGTTGTAAAAAGGGAAACAACTATCAAGTCTACACCTAACATGCTCATGAAAATTCATCTGCCCTTCTTTGCGCTCTTCGCTATTTTCAGTTTGGTTCCGGCTGTAAGCCTTAGAAATTACCCAAACCTGCTTTGCAATGGCGACTTCACCGCTTGCACAAATATCGACCCCGGTAAATGCTGCTCCAAAAAGGACCAGAGGTTCAGATCGGGCGCTTGCTTTGATTGCAACGAGTGGCAGCGACACGGACTGTAAGAAGCTCTGCTTCTCTTCGAAAGAACGTGAAAGCTAATTATGACTTAAATTGTATAGATGGGAGAGGGATCCTAACGCTCCTGAGAGTTGCTCTCATGTACTGGTGTCCTCGCGTGGTGGAGAGAACAATTGTATCAATCTAGGTGATACGTTTTATGACGGTCACAAGTGGAGTCAAATTGGAGCTACTTGCAAACGCTCAATCGGAGTTAGCAATGAATGGGAAGAGGAAGACAAGAGGGAATGCCAGGAGCCGGATAGGTATTCCATACGCGGTCGTACCTTCCAAATCACAAACACCACATCCAAAGAGCTAGCTGATGAGCTACATGACATATTCGTTAGTAATTCTAAGAATAAGCGAATCCCGGCTCATTTCGAGGCCTTAGAGGTTGAGCCTGACCAGGAAATTGAAGCACGAACCCCTCGCAGAACAATCACGGTAACGATCCCCCTCCTTCATTAGAATGTCTTCATGGTCGGAATTACTGGACGTGAACGCATCATCAATTGTACTATTGTAAAACTTAGTGGTGTTTTGTCGTCGAATTGGTGTTTCAGCATACAGAATGTCATATGCTACCATTAATGAATAATTTCGCGTGTATTTATTATACATGCAGGGGAGGCTTTGAATTGGCTTTTCTAATTTCATTATTGTGTCAACAACTTTCATCCTGTTTAATCATTCATCAGTTAGCTGGCCTGTTGTGTTCGAGTTACGCGACCACCTCCCAGCCCCTTCTTTCCCTTGCTTAGGCAAACCGAGGTCCCCGTCCGTCAACCGCACGCACACCCACACAATGACAAAAACAAAAACAAAATCGTTCTGGGCAAAAAGAAATTAACATGCAACAGTCACATGTAGGCTGTACATCACCAAGCGCCAACGATTATCTCGTGGGCGCCTCTGGGCGGTCAGGAGCGCCGGCCTGGCGGTGAGCCTGCTTCCTTCGGGCCATCTTCAGGCGCCGGGTCACGGATTCAGCTACCTGAATATTATTCACCCTCCCTAACGTAAGTACCCTGAATTTTAGAACGGTAGGCGCCTATTTATGCACCCACCAGTCCCTCGTAATTTTCAAAATTTTCAGTTCGAATTTTCCCCTCCTTCTCGGTCTGGCAATATGCCCAGGAATAATGATCCTCTTGCGAGGTTCAAGGGCCATACAATAGATCTTTCGCAGTTTGATAACAAAGACATCAAAGAATTACCTCTTCCTCGTACTCAAAATAGGTACAAAAAGGCTCTCGATCTGTTTGAAATGTAAGTTCTTCGCTGAGATGTTTGCCAATATGTTTCTAATTTTGCTGGAGTTTCAAAATGGACAACCCAAGTGCAAATGACCCTCCTGATGCTCAGACATGCAAGGCTTTCTTGAAATGGTACTCTGGAATCATTAAGGGTAGACTTGAAGTTAAACCAACTATGGTCACAATACATTGTTTCCGGAGAGATTTCCAGGCAGCCTTCCGGCAGTACAGGGAAGAATTGTCCGGTAAACTAACGGAAACTATGGAATGTGTTCGTCAACCCCCCCGGCTGTGAAATATAATCTCTAATTCACTGTTGCTTTAGTTCATCAATGGCCCTCTAGCAAAGGAGTTGTCGACCAAAGAGATGGATAAAGCTGCTATGTCACCTAACGATTTGACCGTTCTGTTGACCCAACTATGGTGTCGTGATTTTCATGAGTATCGTGGAAACCCTCCCGACCGGGCCAGAGTGCAAATGAATGCCTCGCTTCTTTTATACTGCTTCACGTCCGCAAGGACAGGGGAGGTACATGAGTCCAGCGCAAGAAGGGCTGAAGCTCGACAAGCACAAGTACAAGAAGTAGAAATTGAGAATGAGGACGAGGATGAGGGTGGGAAAGAAGTGGAAAGGAAAGAAATAGAAAAGAATGAAAGAGAACTCGAAGCTCGTGTTTTATCAGGTTGCTATAAGGTATGATCATCAATCAGAAGTCTTTGAAGTATTTTGCTAACAGGTCAGCATTTTGTGCTCACCATCGAAATTGTGGATGGAATGCCTATGCTTGTTATTACCTACGAGCGACTAGGTCTCAAGAACGCTCACAAAAAGACCGGATGGCAAATTCCCGTGCATGCTTTCTACGAGATATACCGGGAGAAAACCCCTATTTTCATGAACTTCCTTCTTTTCTTTCTTCCGATGGCTTCAGCCGATGGTGCATTTCGGGATTTCAACTCAGCTGGTGAGATATTAGATTTTGTGCAGAGATACGAGAATTCTGGGATCACAGAGGACAAGATCCTCAAGAAAATCCATTTTAAAGAGGCCATCAAGGACATACCTGTGTTCCGACAGTATACAAGCTTTAATATCGAGGGAGAAATCAAAGCCCGCTATGCTGATAACTTTGCCAAGTCCCTCGTTGATTTAGGCCACCGCAGTGGATATTCTTACAATGTGTCTGCTCGTGGGTGCCGAAGATGGGCCATGATGGAAGCAGGTACATATGTTCACCAATTTACATGATATAGCGCTGACAGAAAATAGATGCAAGTTACACGCAAGCAACTCGAATGAAGTTCGCAGGGCATACTGATTCAAAAACTTTCGGCAATAACTATTCGCATCCAGTCACAGAAGTTGACGGCCCTGCAAATTTTCTTGGGATGGCAACACGCCGAGCGCATATTCTCAACAGACGTGGACTAGGAATTCATCTGAATCAGGATAATTATTGGAATAATCTCCCGGCAAAAGCAGACTTTGAGTTCCACGACCGACCAGATGTACAAAAGTTGGATGAGGATATTGAAACCCTTGGTTTGAGAATATCACATACAAAGATTGCAGCGGAGAAAGATGAGCTCAGACTGAAACAATTGGGAAAATACAGACACAAAAGGAAGCTCTATTTGGATGCTCTGAAGTCCAGTCAATCAGAAAAGCTAGGCTGTGATATTAGGAATCAAACAGTCTTCCAATACCGCTGCCGCGCGATGCCCGAGCGTGACTTGCTTGCCACTCTTCTACCAAAAAAGGTCGAGTTGAGAAGCCAAGAAGGTCGTCAAGCCCTGGAAGCTTTGGAAGCTCTGTGTCACGATAGGGGAAAAGTGTTTTACCGCCAGTCTTTACAGCCACAGAATGGGAAATGCGACTGTGGCGCACTGATGTCAGAGTAAGTCATGATTGTATGCGGAAAAATGCAAGTGCTAAATGAATAAGATTTTATGACCATCGCAAGTGGCTGCATATGTACAAATGTCGGCAGAAAACCTTTCGGCACAAGCATGGGTTTGCGGAGATATGCTTTGAATGTGATGCATGGATTTTGAGTCCTTTTGAATGGGAGCGGCACTGCCAGGGCCACCTCGACTCGCCTACTGACCTCATAAGATGTGATCCTCTGCTTCATCAAAACACCCCTGTCAAATCTGGTTGGTGCCCATTCTGTCTAGGGAAGCATCGCTTACGACCATCTCAAAAAATGAAGGGATATTTAGACAGGTCGATCTGGTATAAGCATATCAAAGATCATCTCAAAGGGTTGAAATCATTCAACTGTGACCACCCCGCCTGTTGCAAGACATTTGAGAATACAGAAGAGCTGCAATACCACCTAAAAGATGTGCATTGCTGGTATACTAACCGTGAATCTCCTAAAAGAACGCGAGAAGAATTCGAAAGTGACTTTCTGTCTAAGTGAGATGGGGTGATAGCTTCGTGTCGTTACTTATTTCCATTTCAGATTGTAATGTATTTAACTCTTTACTCTGGCAGAAGTCATTCTCTACGCAAACAATATCAAGTTTCGTACCGATAATACAATAAATCAAAATACTCATAGATATCCGGTTACTTCATTTAGAACACGATATGCAGCTCTATTGATCTTCGAACTCGGGTATCTTCTCAAGCTCCATGCGCGCCGGGCGGCTATCAGCACCCCCACGAGTAGGTCTCGAGGTTGTGGGTATCACTTCCACCATAGTGTAAAAGAGCTCTGAAGCTTGCCTGAGACTTGCTTTGGACAACATACTAATGTCTTGGACATCAGATGCAAGCTCTAATAACGCAGTATCGCCCTTGTATACAGTGGTCCCTCTGAGAAATGCCCCACGGAGCAAACGGTGGACTTTTCTACTGTCCTGATAAAGGAGCATTAGATATCTTGTCGCGATTTGGTATATTTTCAACTCGGAGCGAAGAGCTTCGATTTCTGCGAGATATTCGTGGGGTTGGCCGAATGAATGCAAGGCCGTCCTCAGGCTGTGGTTATTTCGAGCCTCGATATAGTGGAAAATAGAGATCATGATCTTGTTTTCTTCAGGGGTAACAGTAGGCATGTTTGAAAAGATTGCGAACGATATTGCTGAAAATTAGAGGATAGTGGCTTATTATGAACATCAGACAGCGGTAGTTGGGTAGATAGGTACGACAATTATCCACTCTTAAATTTAGCAGATGGTGCCGGAGGGACGTGTGGGCGCAAACAGCTCGTGGGCGCCTACGGCTCGTGGGCGCCAAAGGGGTTTCGCGCACTTTTGTCCCGCACCCCGCCTAGCGGAAATGAACTACAATCAAAGTCTGTGGTGTCCTGCTAAAGATCCCATACCCTCGTGCTAAAGTATCCTCTTAATCTCCAACCCGCAATCAGCTATTTATTGTGGCCTCGATATCCTATACAGGATCGTGCCCATGATCCAAATTTTACAATGCATTTCCAATTCCTTGTTTTACTAGGGCTTAGCCTGCTATTCCTTCTTGCTGATGCCGTGGATATTCTCCTCCCTGGCTTTCAGGATCGACATCTCGAAGCTGAGGTGGTTGGGCAGGTAGGCTTCATACAGTGGACCATATCTTCTCAGCTGACAACAATTTAGAGTGGTGATGATGTTACCTATTCCGTGACGTGCGCAAAAGCCTCTCCAACATCTGAGTGTGGAGCGCCAGGTGGAATTACCGCCATTATCGCCCCAACGTCGGTTCAACTTTTGAACAGGGATGATCGAACGTGAGTGAATTGATTTTCGTAGTTGCGAGTCATTCTAACTGCCCTAGAACCGCCTCGATATCCTGTGATGTGGCAGGAAAGACCTATGCATATTGTCATGCACTTACAGTCCTTTCAGTGGAGGGAAATTTAGCTCAACATGATATAAATTGGATGGATGTTCCAGTTTCAGCTATCCCAAAGCAAACAAGCCCTCCAGCTATACCTACAGAAAAGACAATAAATGCGCAAAGTGCTTCTGCGGAGATTCTGGTCATAGAAGCCCAAATCATAAGGCTGATTTGGATTTCTGTTCTTATGATGTTGGCTAGATGCGTGCTATATCTTGTGATTGGCTAGAATGGCTTGAATCAGAATACGCAAAGTAGACTTTGCGCTTACGGGCTAGAGTAGGGTCTATAAAAGCATAGTTTCCCAAAAGAAAAGGATATATTATTTCACCGCAGCTATGCATTTTCTCTACTTTACTACTATATTGATCGCATTCATCGCCTCTTCGGCTAGTCTGTCGATTAGTGCAAGCCCCTCAGTCACTGAGCTAGGGAAGACCACAATAACTACTGCAATGACGAAATACACAACCATTACACTTACACGTAGCACCCAGTCTGTTACACCCTCCAGGACCAAAAGCCATAATAGTTCATACAAATCTGGGGGCCACAAGACTTCCCACCCTCAAAAGTCTACTTCCAGAGCGACGAAAACAGCTCTTGCCTCATCGGCATTGTCTGCATCAATGTCCCATGTCTATACGCGTAATCACACAACCCAAACGGACACAATCC
>JAOYNU010117652.1:0-31034 GCA_026745395.1 Tympanopsis confertula | reverse complement strand
CAAAGTGTTTGGGACTAACATTGGATGTCAAAGGTTCTGCGAGCTTGCGAATATTGACCCAGAGAAGGCCACTCCCCGCGAGGAACTGAAAACTTTTAAACAGCAGAAACCAGTGATCGATCTGCACATTACACGATGGGACAGTTTGTGCCACTGCTCCATCGCGGCCACGAAATACCATCTGGAGTACCAGGGCAGTCTCCATTTCAGAAGCACATTTTTCTCCTACTTATTCGAAGAATGTCAAGCTATCTTTGTGATCAGCTAAAATGTCACATTTCAACAAAGCAGGATACACCACATACAGGTCTATCTTATCAACGATTTTCGACATTTCAATCGAATATCAGCATAATGTCTTTTCAAAGAAGCAAGCGACAGTTATTCCGCAATTCATAAGCTTCAAAAGATACTGTCTCAGTGGACTAATAGTGCTTGAAGGTGCTAAGGCAAGAGATAACTTCAATAAACTTCTGTGAGCTGAATACTGACTTCTGAAGAAGTGAGCTCCCGCTCTGCTCATTCGATGCATGATGGGATATCTAACGACAATTTCGGTGCTTCTTCTAGGCTTTTGCGAGCGTCTGGCTGAATAATATATCTTGAATATCAAGAAATTGGCAAACATGGCTTGGCAAGACCGGTAGGAAAACGTCCAACCAGCCATTTATCACACAGAAAAGCTAGTTTGGACTGAAAAGCCGCACGTGGGCGAGAAAACCGAGAGACGCATTCGAGAATTTTCCTGAGAGCCGAGCTCCAGAAATCTACACAGAAACATTGTGGATTTTTTCAGATATGCCAAGCACATCAGAACCAAATTAAGGACTGTGGTCTTGGAATTCCGAGCACAAATCCGACTTTTGAGCTAATTAGCTTCTGGCTCGCAAAGTCCGGAATACTCCAAACGCCGACTCCCAACAGGCATAATTTCGGCATCAAAATGATGTATTCGAAATTGATGCAGCCATAACTATGAAACCACTATGTCTCCTTTCTGACCTCTAAGACAGAAGTGAGTCGAACTACTTGACAGTCTGGAAAAACGCGCATATCTTGCAAATATTACCGGCAAAAATACATTCGAAGAACCATGAGAGAATTTAGTTATTCCTGAAAGTTTGCTGGGGCAATCTTGCGTGACGAATGACATTCACTCGAGAAAGTCATCTCCTTGGGAGGCTCAATGGAGCTATAGGAAAGGGTCTTCATATTAACATGTCACAAAGGCGGCCGCAGCCATGAAAATTCAAATATAGCAACCTCCATCTGATACGGAGAGTATCTACAAAGCGCTTTTGAATGCCCCAGAGAATAAGCAGCAGTATCAACCAACTACGCGACGGAAGTGGCAGCATAGAAGGCCTGAAAGCTGTCCTGAGAGGTGATTATTTTTTCCCCCATTACCCATCTACAGCCAAGCATCAATCCTTAAATTTCCATTCTGACGGCTTGTGAATACCGATCCCAGATGCGGCAGTGTCGAAGGCAAGAGCGCATGGCAAGTGAAGAAAAGAATCACCATGGAGAGGTTCTTTGCCGGGAATCGAGCTGCAAGAGCCAGATAAGTAAGTATCTCTGCGCTGCCTATCCAGCTAGGGTCGATTGTTGACAAAATGTATCATCTATAGCCAGTCTATATCTATCTTTTTTCATCCTTGAGACGATTCATGGATCCACAAGGACAAATTCTACCGTGAATCTGCTGGCTTAGGTGCAGTGGATGTCACCTCAAGAAGCCCAAAGTATGTTTTCTGTTTACATTTTCAAGGCAATGAGCTCTGACCCGATGGCTAATTAGTCTATAGTTCTTCCAGCTTATCTCGCCACACGATAACTGGACCCCGGAGTACTTCTGCACGATTCCGAGTTTCGTCAATACAAAGGACGGCAAGGCGTCGGAGCGTGTCTACATTGCATGGCACCAGGTCATGTTTGCCAATTATTAAGTGTTTGTCATCCATACATGATTCATAAGAGAATCGCTAATGTTTCGTAGCCTCTCCCGACCTTTAAGGGTGACGCATAGGATTTGCATCCGGCCAGCCCTTATGCTCGACTCCGACAACATTGACATGATTCAGTCGTCCGCCAATTTGCCAATACGCCTAACGTTAAAGGGTTTATAATGCTAGGTGACGAATCGCAACTGAAGCCCATCTCTCTGAATACGCATCAAGCAAGCCCGGTATCCTGCCAGGTTGAATTATCGTTATTTACTCGTGTTGCGGGTGCGGATCTGATGCTCTCAGTAATGAACACTCAATACCGAAAAAAACCAATATCGCTGAGATGTTCGGAAATGTTTTTTACCGGAGCAAGCTAATTACACATTCATCTCGCAAGCCTAATCCAGCGCAAAGCATGTTTAGGGACTGGAAGAACACGCAGTATAACCCCTACACTGTGCCCAGCTCTGTCGTCTTTCTGAACATCAAAAACGAAAATGAAGTGCATGAAGTAACTTCACACAATGATATGATTCGAGCAGCTGCAATTTCTCTCGCCGAGAGACTGATACCCGCCAATGTTGATGGACAAACTAGCAAGCATTTCCATTGAATAAGGATTCGATGATAAAATGCTACAATTTGTTGTTGACTTGATGCGTTAGTACAACCGGCGCTCTGGAAAGCCTGAACGGACAGTTCCTTCGTCAATTCAACGCTTGTGGTTTTGCTGCTATCGAGAAAGCACCGACGGATATTCGGTAGAAGCTCTTTTGCTTTTCAAGAAGTCAACTGCAATTACTGAAAATGCACGGAGTGCATTTGATCGGAGAGCGGAAAACAAAAATCGATCAGATCACTCATATACCTTCGAGCCGCATTATTCGTTTTACGACGATTTGATCAATCATCTCAGCCTTTGTCGACGCTAAAAAACCGCCACGTTGTCCTGCGAGCTTCAAGACTTAAATCAGTTCCTCATCAAACCCATTTATCTGAAGGCTCGGCTAGTAAAGGGATTCCTACATATAACCACCGTTCTGATAGTAGCCAGAGACTTTGAAACCCCAGGAATACCAGACCGGTATGTCTTCACTTGCTGGCTTGGGCTTTGCGGTCATTGACATCTACAGTTTCCCTGCATTCTCCGTGTGTGTTGTCGCGTTATGTCAAATTGTTAGTCCAAACGGTTAGCTAGGGCATACAGACACACAAACGATCGTGAGCCTCGCTCATATCGTACCATTCGTCTTGTCGGAAGACAGTGATTTCGACGCATCGGGATGGGCTATTGCGTGATCAGATGGCGCGCGCATCCTTACTAAAGAAGACGGCTATTGGAACGTGTATCTAATCGGATAAACTTCGGAGTGCTAACCATCACCTGGGCAGATGGAAGGTTGTTCGCAGACTATGGGAGATGGTCCTTGGGACTAAAACTGAGAAATGTCACTCACTACCAAGGGTTCATTCAGTTCATGTACATCGAAGAATTAGGGACTTGAATGATGAGATTTTGTTTTCAATATCTGTAATCTAATTTACTGGTTCTCGATCTTGTTGATTAATGTACCCACGTGAGGAAGTAGCTCGACCGCGAAGACATCTCCATTCGTCAGGAAGTTCTTAGGGTTCTGAGCTGCGCCCACGCCGGGAGGAGTACCGGTCAAAATGATAGTTCCCGCGGGTAGAGTAGTTCCTTGCGACAAGAAGCTGACAAGCTGGGGGACATTGAAGACAAGGTCCGTGAGTGGGCAGTCTTGCACAACCTTGTTGCTCTTCAGGCCGCGGATGTGCAGTTTGCCTACATCGGGGACTAATGCAGCGGAGGCGAGAACGGGGCCTGGGTTATGTTAGTATCAAGGCTAGTAGATAAAGAGTGAGGGATAGATACCAATTGGGCATGCGCCGTCAAAGCCCTTGGAGAAACTCCATTGGGACTGGTTCATTTGCGAAGTTCGGCTTGATACGTCGTTGGCAGCTGTGTATCCGAGGACGTAGTCCAATGCCTCAGCCTCAGAGACATCCTTCGCATCGCGACCGATCACAATGACCATCTCGGACTCGTAGTCACCGGTGTTATCTACCTGGGTGATCTTGGGCAAGACCGTTGGAGCGGGCCAGGGATCGGCCAGCGATGTAGACGGTTTCATGAAAAGAGTAGGCAAATCTGGCAATGGGAGAGACATCTCCCGTGCGTGTGAAGCATACTATCGCGACAATTACTTGTCAGTCATGCATAACTTGGAATATAGTATGTGGGGAGCCATCTTGAGATTCGGGACTTTGTGGGGCTCTTACATTCAAGCCGATGCAGCGGATTGAGCCAACTTCCGACTGCGCAAGAGGCGAGAGAATGCGCTCAATTGTCTCAGTTGCGCCAGTAGCAGCTCCGGGGTTCAGGACGGAAGATCCTGAGAATGGGCGAACAGAGACATCCTGACCTTGGAAGACAGCCAATCCCACGTCGAGTTGCGCATCAACTGGCTCTCCGATCAGGACCTTGGCCGGGTTGGATTTAGGGACGAAGCGCACCAGGCCTAAGACAAAGTTAGCAGTCTTCGACCAATTGGACAGAGTATGCTTACGCGAAAAAGTAGACGCGATCTTCGACATGATTGAATTATGCGAAAGTAATGAAGAAGTAGAAATGGCGCTGGGGGCGTTCTTATCGGCGGAGTATTTCTACCCCGGCGCGGTAGATTTCACCCACCGAGTGTGTGGGGGTCGTTGGTGGTGCTGCCCGTTACCGGCGGCTTTCCCACATCTTAAGGTGGGGAGGCGCGCCAGTAGAGAAATAAAAGCCCCACGTTGTCGCAATTCCTTCCGTTGCCCAATTTACTCAACATGTCTGCTCCTAAAGGTCCTTTCCATTTGGTGACTGTGAACACTGCGCCTGAGCGCGCCAAGCGGCTGATCGGCCGGTTGGCCGAGATTCTGAAGGATCGCTATACCATTATCCACGTTGATAATGCCGAGAGTATGTTCAATTAGCTACAATTGCTATCGAATGTATTCGGAAGATTCTAATGAATTACAGAGATCGAGGAAGTCGAGCCCAAGGTTAGGGAGCATAACCCGGAGGTTTTGGTGAGTATTCGGCTTTTCCGAGCCATGTCGGACTTCCCGTTGGATATGGCCAGTCGCTAATGTCTCAAATAGTTCAGTGCCTCCATGTGGACAGCTGAGGAGGCTAAGCAAATTCACGACATTGCTCGCTCTATCAACCCCGACATCAAGCTGCACGCGATTCCCACCGGCTTGCAGGTCGAGCGTGGCCCTGATGCTATTGTTGAATACCTGACCGAGAAGGTGCCTGTGCTGCTGGACAGCTAAATTATTGAATGAACGTTGAAAACTGTACATGAGCATTAGGAAATACTTACACGATATTCTTTCTTCTGGCTTGAAGATTCTTCTCAATGCTTCATGCAGTTCATTATATCTAGCGGCGTTGTGCATGTCCGTCAAACGGCCGTGTTAAAGTAAATGTTCTCTCTTTGTTGGGTGAATCTCATTCACGAGCAATGAATCAAAGGGATCATAGCTTCATAATGAAGACTGTCTTGTATGAAAATGAGATGATGTCTAATTTTCACCAATATAAGCGCCTGTTCTGGCAACTTCCTCTTCTTGTCGGCTTTCTCCCTCCCAGAATTCTTCTGATCCGTCAGCGGTAAAAAGAGCTTGAATACAATATTTCTCAATCGTATTAACATATCCATTGTTCATCTACTTACAGACCTCTTGATCTGCGCTGTATCTCCAAAAGATATTCCACCAAAATGCCTGATAGAGAAGTAGCAGAACGTTCATTCTGCCATGGGGAGCGCTTTACCCAGATCCGCTTACGTTTCGTTTGCGACGTGATCGATTGCATGCGCATAGCAGAGAACCTGCAAAGAGACGGAATCACGCAAATCTTCGAAAAGCTCCGTCGCCTTGGCCACGAAATCCCAATATTCTATCTGGTTCCAGAACTGCTTCAAAGGAACGACATGCCGAAATGCTTTCCACGTCGCGTGGAAAAAATGACAGACGATATCGCGATGGTGGTTCGGTTATTTGAGAGCTTCAGGGAAGCGCCGCTGATCTTGCCTATTCATCGCCAGTTCCTCTCTGATGTACTCTTTCTACTTCATGCTCTTGTCTCCCGAATTACTATTGGTGCTGATGATGAGCGTTGGGGGCTTGAGGTCTATGAGCTCTTGCCAGCGACGCACACGAGATTCAATCATATGCAGGCTAATCATGTATGTGACCCGGCGGCAAGTAGGATTTCATACAAGCTGGCGACGGATATCTTCTACAAAAGCTACAATTGTCCATGCTGCTTGTGTGTTCCTCCGCGCAGACCTCGGGGAATTTTCACATGTGGCACTGAGAGAGAGAGCGTTCCTCAAATTTAAGTATGCTCTGTCTGATCTATTGGAATAACACCATGGGTGACCGAGATGGTTTAACTTGGCGCTGGTGTTATTAGAGAATCTTGATGACCAGGTTCACCGAATGGGATTCTTCAGGATACTCTGATTTGCATGCACAAAAACGCGTTTGGAACTTGGCGATATCTTATGGCTACTCAGTTGGATAAATTTGGCACAATTGGAAATAATATTGGTCATTTCAAAGCATCCAAAATATATTGAATTCACACAGTGCTTGTAGAGGGTAAACTATTCAAGCCCCGGATCCCAAGTCTAGGGTAGACCAGCAACTCTAGTTAAATGAGGTGCCATTTATCTGTGCAGCTTGAAAAGGGTCTTGTAAATGGGACCGGCAGTCTACCGGCGTCAGCCTCTGTCTATTGACTCTCATTCGTCACTGTAGATTGGCAAGAGGCAATGCAGGTCCCTCCTGCAAAAGAAAAGAAGATCACGCCCGTGCGTGTCAAATTATTGGCTCCATATCGTGCAAAAAGCTGCAGATTCCCAGTTCTGTGGCGACATTTAGTGGGCCGCGGTTAGCAATCTGGACTCCACAGTCACTCCGCGGGGACTTTTGAGCTTGGGACTTTCAGCTTTGAACTTGGCTACGATCGAACTTGTCGATCCCCGATCTCCTTTCTCACCATATTTCCTCCCCCTGACCGCAGTTATGCGTCTCTCCCTGGACCGCCTCCTGCTGCTGCTGGTCCTTCTCGTCTCACCGGCCCTCGCAGTTGGCCCATCATGCATCAAGGTGGTTTCAGCACTCGTCGGCCGACCGGGCCACCTGTTCAACAAATTCCAGAGCGAGATCTGTGACAAGGGCTGCAAGCCTACAGTCCCGCATTGGGATCTCTGGACTCGCAATAACACGTTCGTGCCTGCTGTGCGCAGCCTGATGACCCGGATGAACGTGCCTCATAAGGAGGAGGCGCTATTCAAGATGGGCGACGACGTCGCTGTGATTATCAAGGAGCGATGTGCGCCTTTACTCCATGGTAGCCATATTTGCTCCGATCCAACCACTTTGGCCGACTTTGGCAATTGCTTTAAGCGCAACTTCTTCAAGGCCTCGATCAAACACATCCCCACCCTGCTGCCTATGGCGTCTGAGAAGGGGTGCCAGGAGCAGTATAAATTCTTGCAAGGCGAGACACTGTGGGAGGAGACTATCCCTCAAAATATGCGCGATTACGCCAGTGTGTGTAACGAGCTGGGAGGGCAGGTCGACGAGCAGTCGTCGGACGCCGAGAAGGAAAAGGAGCATGATGAGCTATAAGCTATTCTTTGATTGTTAAATATAAATAATTATTACCACAATCTACTGTATCTCGAAACCTCCGAATTCTATCGGTCTTCAGGGCCTTGAAATGTTAACTCCGTGCCACGCGATGCAAAAGCCGCCGGTATGCGATTCTCACCGAATCCGAGCGGAACCTCCGCGGACGCCTCCGGCTCGTCTTCTATTTCTCACTGCAACTCTCCATTTCTCCCACCATTTTCCCTTTTTCTTCTCATTTGACCCTGTCTCCTCAAGCCTGCTCTAATAAATTCGCAAGCCATGCGGTAATCCTGTCGTTGAACTGCCCCCGATAATGCTGCACGCGACGCTCGTGCGGTCATTGCGACCCGCACGCCAGCCTCAGCTCTCACTACGCAGCCCTCTCCTCAGACGCCACGTCCACCCAGGCTCATACCAGCCATTCGTCCCTCCCTCTCCAAGCTCGCTCGGCAAACCAACGCCAGCGAAGACATACACCCGCTCCCGGAAATGGCTTCGGCGGCTCGTCTACGCCTCTCTCGCGACGGGCATCGCGTGGGGGCTCGACACCCAGTTCAACGCTTCAACCCTCACCCGCACAACACGGACTTTCTCGGTCGGTCTACTCGTCGCATTAGACTACAAGATCAACTTTAGACCTGATCCCCCCTTCGCCGACTCCATCGCTGATGTCCATGCGCGCAATGCTCGTCGCCTATCGGACCTCCTACGTCATAATGGTGGACTGTACTTGAAAATCGGCCAGGCGATTGGCATGCAGACTGCTATCCTGCCGCCAGAGTTCCAGCGTATGTTCGCGCGTATGTTCGATGATGCGCCGCAGAATGACTGGAAGGATGTCGAGAAGGTCATTCGTGAGGATTTTGGGAAGTCGCCCGAGGAGGTTTTTGGTGTCTCTTTCTCGAACGAGCCTGGTAAGGGTGCGTTAGAACGAAAGGCTCGGGCCAGTGCTAGTGTGGCGCAGGTACATTGGGCACGACTTGCAGATGGACGCGAGGTCGCGATCAAGGTTCAGAAGCGTGAGATTGCGCAGCAGATTAGCTGGGATTTGTGGACGTTCAAGTGAGTGTCATCTGTTTAACTGGAAAGTTGTGACATGCTAATGGGACTTTGATTATGATAGGGCCATGACCTACATATACAGCAAGTGGTTTGATATCCCCTTCAACAGCCTTGTTCCATACATCAGTGAACGCATGTCCCTCGAAACAGACTTCGAAAACGAAGCAGACAATTCGGAGACTATGGCTCGGCTGGTCGCTGGTGAACCCAGGTTGCGTGACAGAGTGTACATTCCTAAGGTGTACCGTGAACTGAGCTCAAAGCGTGTCATGACGGCCGAGTGGATTGAAGGTGTTCGATTATGGGACAAGAAAAGCATCACCAGCTCATGGCGAGGCGGCTGGCGAGAAGGAAGTCCAGGCTGTAAAGGCACTCCTCTAGACCCTTCTGGCTACAGATCTCCAGGCTTCAACCCCAATGCCGGGAAACTAAAGCCAGAGCGCAATCACTGGAGAGGTCAAAACAACAGAGGTGGTCTGGGTTTGTCCTTCACGGACGTCATGACAACCATGGTCGATCTATTCTCAGCACAGATGTTCCTTTGGGGTGTTGTTCACTGCGATCCTCATCCCGGCAATATTTTCATCCGCCGAAAGCCGTCAGGAAAACCGGAGCTTGTCCTTATTGACCACGGCCTCTACATTCACATGGATCCCACATTCCGGCACCAATATGCTCGGTTATGGAAAGCCTTGTTGACATTCGATAACAAGACATTGAGTGAGGTCACCTCGAGTTGGGGCGTCGAGAACCCCGACATGTTTGCCACCTTTACTTTGATGCGTCCCTACAGGGGAGGCGATATGTCCACACACAAACATATCGACACACTAAGCAAGATCGAGCGAAGCAAGCGTCACTACGCTGCTCAGCAAGGTGCCCGGAAACACATCCGGCAAATCCTTGCAGACGAAAGCAAACTCCCTCGGGAGCTTCTCTTTATCGGACGAAACCTCCGCATCGTCCAGGGCAACAACCAGCACCTCGGCTCGCCTGTTAACCGTGTCAAAATAACTGGACTATGGGCTTCGAGAGCCCTCGTTGAGTCTCCTGATCTCCCTTTGACGGAGAAAATCCGCAACCTTGGAAAACATCTCGTCTTCCGCACTGTGCTCTTTACCACGGACATCTTCTTCTATTTCACCAAGATACGCCAATTCCTGCGCATCGGTGGTGGAATGGAAGACGAGCTCGAGGCTCAGATGCAAGGCATCGCCAAAGATATGGGCGTCGAGCTGAACACGAATGTTTTTGACGGATAGTGAAACTAGCATCCATTTGCTGTGTTGCTATCTAAGCTGTTAATATACCTTTAGAAAATAATGAATCTCCCATCTAAATATAGAATGCAGACATATTGGTGCATATCATATCAATAGAAACTATCAACTGTGAACGTAGAACTCCTACTAAAATGTGTCATAGTTCCAATGAGGGGCAAGCGTTGACCGCCGCTTCAGCGCTGCCGCTACCAACAATAATGCCCCTCCCCACCGCCTGACGATAAGATTGCGGGGACTTTCATCAATTCCGCCTTCCCGTTCCGGTCAACACTAAACTGTATTAGGCAGATCTGCTAATCAGAAAATTTGACGCTGGAGAGCCCCTCGATCTTTTTCCTTTGGGTACCCCAGACATTTTTTTTGGTGATATACCAACCTTGAAAACACCCCAAGCTTTACCGGTATATCCACCGAATACACCATCGCAATGGTTCTTAACACTGAGGCCGAGGCCCCTCACAACAACTTCGACGTGAGTATTGCCAATATTTAAACGGGCTGCAGGAATTGAGATGGCGAGCATGCTTTTTGCTCATTTTTGCGCCCCATAACCCTTGATTGCTTATTTTAAGAGCTCTATCTTGATGAGAGGGTTTTAATGAATTATTTGAGATCAAATTGGCTAATAAGTCGCTTTTTAGACCATCCTGGTGCTCGACTTTGGCGTATGTTAATCCCATGAGTCACATTCCCCTCCTACAGCCCTTTTCGACAGCATCGAAGCGCAATTTTTGCAGAGAGCCGAACATATTACGATCTATGCAACTATATATTCTTCATGACAATCGCTAACCCTCGTAATTGAAGTCGCAAACCAGCCATTTGATCCTCCGCCGCCTCCGATCTCTCGGTGTCTTCGCCGAGCTGCTTCCTTGCACCACCAAGATCGCTGAGCTGACATGGAAGCCTAAGGGAATTGTCTTTTCTGGAGGTATGTTTTTTTTTATGCTCATTTGGAATATTCTCTAACAAAGCTCTCAGGCCCTTCTTCCGTCTATGATGAGGGCTCACCTCGTAAGGTTTCCCGCTCTCGAATATCTAAGCACTTGTACTCATATTTGCAGACGTTGACCCCGGTGTGTTTGACCTTGGTGTCCCCATTCTGTAAGTTTTTATCCTTCAACAACAATATAATGGAGCTGGACTAATGCGTGAAATTCTAGTGGTATCTGGTATGACTTTCCCGACTTCGAAACCAAACGTGCACGCCTCTAACCTTCCTCATTAGCTACGGTTGCCAAGAGATCGCCTGGAGAATCGACTCCAAGAACGTTGCTCGCGGAGAAGCCCGTGAGTATGGCCACGCCGACGTCAACATCACTAAGGTCAATGGCCACGTCGACCGACTTTTCGCCGGCCTCGGTGACGCCATTTCCGTCTTCATGTCCCACTTCGACAAGCTGATTACCCTTCCCGAGGTCAGTCAAAAAATTATGTCTATTTGGATAAATGGATATTGACATTTGGTAGGGATTCGTCGTTGTTGCTGCCACTAAGAACTCCGAGTTCGCTGGTATTGCTCACAAGGAAAAGCCCATCTTTGGTTTGTCTTGCCTGTATCCTTCACTCGCACGAAAAACGACATACTTACCATTTTTAATAGGTGTCCAATTCCACCCCGAACTCGAACACGTATGTCATCATTCATTCGTCCAACAATATTCCCATCTAACAATCCAATCAGACTCCCCGCGGAAGCGAAATCCTGCGCAACTTCAGTGTCGACGTCTGTGGAGCCAACCCTAGCTGGAAGATGGGCGACTTTGTCGGACTTGAGGTTACCCGCATCCGCGAGCTTGTTGGAGACAAGGCCCTTGTTCTCGGAGCCTGCAGCGGTGGTGTCGACAGCACCGTCGGAGCTGCTCTTATGAAGGAGGCTATTGGAGACCGTTTCAAGGCTATTCTTATCGACAACGGATGCATGCGTCTTAACGAGTGCGAGAAGGTTAAGGAGACCATTGGAAAGCACCTTGGCATTGATCTTACAGTTGTCGATGCTGGTGATCTCTTCTTGAGCCGTCTTGCTGGTGTTTCTGAGCCTGAGAAGAAGCGCAAGATTATTGGATCTACCTGTGCGTATATCAAATATCCACGAGGTAGAATGGAGGTACTAACATCATGAAGTCATCGACCTCTTCGAGCAGGAGGCTATCAGAGTACGTACACAATTGCTCTTCAGTTTATGTTACTTGCTGACAATATTCCCAGATTGAGAAGGAGGCAGAGAACACTGCCAACAGCGGCAAGGTTGAGTGGTTCTTGCAGGGAACTTTGTACCCCGATGTGTAAGTTGGTTGATCCTATTATATAGTCGTCCAGTCTAACGTCATTCCAGTATCGAGTCTCTCAGTTTCCGTGGCCCTTCAGCCACCATCAAGAGTAAGCGCCGAAGTGACTTTCAGGAGGCGTTTCGCTTCTCAATCATGAGAGAAACTGACATTATCCATAGCTCATCACAATGTCGGTGGTCTGCCAGAGGTATGTACTTCCGATTGTCTCAAAATAAGAGCACATTAACTAATCTCGAATAGCGTATGATGAACGGCGTAAGTCATTTCGACCTATATAATCTATTTGAATGTACTAACCCTCTTGGCTTGTTTAGCAAGGCTTGCGTGTAAGCTCTTTCCCAAATTTGTACCAAGACACATGATACTGACAATATTCTGCAGCTTATTGAGCCTCTCAGACTTCTCTTCAAGGATGAAGTGCGGGTATGTTACAGCTCCGCGAATGAGTTTGATTTCCCTTGCTAAACCATATAGGCTATCGGTCGCCAACTCGGCATCCACGAATCTCTCGTCAACCGTCACCCCTTCCCCGGTCCCGGTATCGCCATCCGTATTCTCGGCGACGTGACCAAGGAGCGTGTTGAGATCGCCCGCCAGGCTGATAACATCTTCATCACCAAGATCAAGGAGGCCGGCCTCTACGATCAGGTTAGTTACAGTGTGCGAGAAACCAAACATGAATCAGACTAACACTCCATTTACAGATCTCTCAAGCTTATGCCGGTCTAGACACTAACCGCAGTGTTGGTGTTTTCGGTGACCAGCGCGTTTGGGGATACATCATCATCCTGCGTGCCGTCCAGACCAAGGACTTCATGAGCGCTGAGGTGTTCGACTTCAGCAGCAAGTTCCTCGCCGTGAGTTGCCCCTCAATTATGCAAAAAATCCGTATACTAACGTATCTCCAGGATGTTTCTCGCACCATCTGCAACCAGGTCGATGGCGTTGCCCGTGTCGTCTACGACTTGTAAGTTACCCCCCTACTCTAACTACGAGCCGTTCTCACATAAAAACAGGACCTCCAAGCCCCCCGGCACCATCGAGCTCGAGTAAGCGGCATCACAAAAGAACAAACACCAGATGAATCGATTACCGGTGTGAGCTGGACCTAAAAAGCATTGAGTTTTCGCTGTTGTCAACTGGACTTGAGAGGCACATAGAGTGGGATGAGTGGTGTTATAGAATTATTGCATCATGTTGCCTGCGACCTTTCGAGGGAGGTGGATATCTCAAACGCCATTATTGATAGAATCGAATGTTCTTATCGCCTGCATCCATGGATGAGAGCAGTCTTCGAAGGGCGCGGCGCGGCTTGAGCTTCGTAATGAAGCTCGACAAGTCTCATTTGCATCCCCGGTTGGCATGAACAGCAGTATATAGAATAATAATAGATGATATCACGAATACTGAATTTTTGAAATCCGCTACGGCACCTCTAGGTTAGGCAGTTAAGAACAGACATGCATTATTGCGATTTAGTGTACAATACAGATAGGTAATGCTGCGCCAAAGAGAGTCGGAATAATTGTAGGATTCCACTATGTAATTCAAAGTACCCCTTGGAGGGTTTCATGCCCGAATAATGTTCAAAATCTTTGCCGCCGGGACGTCTCTCATTGCAAAGACCACGCCTGAAATCAAAGTAGCCGCCGCACTAAGAATAACGAAGCATCCCATTTGAGCTAAGAACTCAACTCCAGGTCGTTCAAACGTGATCGTTCGTCGTTCTCCAAGACTAGTTGTTGCTCGTCTCAATGTTGGAATATACTTAAAGTCGAACTTTGATTCGGCTCCCAGGCCAGCCTTCTCGTCTAATATCAAGCGGCGGAAGTTCTTGCGGCGGAGCTTTTAACTTGGTAAGTAAAACAACTGTAATGGAGTTTCTAGATAATGAACACTCACGGAAATCATTAGACGATCCAGAAAATAGATTTTTGGAATCACGAGAGCCATGCCAGTAACCCAGAAACAGTAACCCCAGACAAGTAACCGGTAATATAGACTAGGCTTAGGAATTCCTAGTCCATCCGAGAGCTGATCCCCATTTAACCGACGAGTAATAGCTTCCATAAATCCCTTCGAGGCATAGGAAGGTGCAGTGTTCTCAAGGCCAATAATAATATTCTGCGCCAATACCTTCCCGGTATTCGTGGGGTCAAACTCGGACACAAGAAGAGACTCCATCATCGCTTTAGCTTTAGCAGGGCTCTCGAATGGCTCTGTCGGAGTTCCCATATAATAGGCGACCAGCCGCCAAAGGGCAATGTAATCCTCGATCTCGTTATCGCGTAGGTAGATTCCCTGTCGGGGGAGGCCCATCCATGCGACAGAGCTGCAGAATGTGCCGATGGTACCAACGCAGTCTAAGTCGTTCACTGGGATTCCGTGCTTTTTGACGTCGTAGTAGTCTGGTTGTTCCTCTACCAAGCTCATTACCTTTTGCCGGACGCATGAGTGGAGAAGCCGGACGCGAACAGATGAGACGCATCCTTCGCCGCCTGGCTTCATTGCCTCGACGGATTCGTTTACTTGGAGAATATGTTGGAGGGTCTCTAGGAGTCTGCGTCGGACGACTTTGGCGCCGAAGCCTCCTGTTCGTGTCAAGGTCTCGACTACCCGGTTTGATCCCCTGGTATAATGTTAGTTGATTCTCTCAGCGTTATCAGGGAATATTGATGTAACATACATGCCACCGAGTAAGCTTTCAAAGCTTAGCTAGTGTCAAGTTAGCACAGATCGTTTGTATGGATGTTAGGGGAAGTGAAAGCTTACTGCAGTCAAAATTGGCAGACCATACCGATAGAAGGTATCCTGCCCTCGACGTATCTGGTCCCAATCCACCCACTCCGGAACTGTGTTGATCTCAGACCAGAGCTCTTTGAGCTTCGGGTGCTCATCTTTGTGCTTCTCAAGCAGGCCATAAAAGTCCTTTCTGAATGGCTTGTCGGAGTCGGAAGGGACCTTATTCAGCAAGTCCACGCATTCATCCGCGAGGCGGTCATAAGTCTGGACCATAGGCCATAGCTCTTCCTTAGTACGGTGTTGATCCGTCCAGAAGAAAGAGTAGCCCCAGTAATGACACTCGACACTATTGCCGTTGGTCGGCTTTAGCAATGACATAGCGGGCACGGAGATAGCTCAGGGGTATTATCAGGATAAAATGACAAGTCTTACTCGTTCAGAATAGCGGCTGAGAGCATCAGAATTGAATAACATCTTCTAGTGAACTTCTTGTCATTTTTATGGGGCTGCTTGTCCCGGCGCGATGCAGTGATGAGTGTGGGACTTTCGTCTGGCCCGTGGTCCGGGGTAAAAGCGAGAGGGGCTCACCATGTGAATTCCTTTGTGCGGATCGGCACTTGAACCGACGATCCCCCTTGAGAAATTCTCACGATTGGTTCTGCTCTCTGCTGTCATTGCTGTCATCGGCCTTAATCATTTGTGATTGGCTTTACACTGGGTGAACGTGAATAAGCGTCATGCGGCAAGTGCCGTGTTCACATGCTACTACCTTTATGTCGCTGGAGAGGAACGTCATAACATTTTGCATAGGATGCATAGAAGTTCGATTTTATATGCTATTGGTGAAGGCATAATCTTATGTTTACATCGCTGGATTTGCATGTCTAATCAAGCCATTTTCCATATTCACATCTAGGTTGCTTTGCGTCGCTTGCTTTCAGCTCCTTTGCCCTTTTTACTGGACTTAGCACGCTTGCCTTTCTTAGGCTCTGCGGGCTCGGTGTCTGAATCATCTGCAGCATCGACAGCATCATCAGACTGTGATGGCATACGAGACTGTTGTGCCTCGTTCCGAAGTCTCCCAAATGCCTTTTCCATTCGACTTGGGCCACCACCACGGGCCCGAGGCGCGAACGCACCTGCTCCCTGTGGCCCCTGGAAGAAGTGCGTAATGTTCGCCTGTGTGCCCTCTTGCGTTCTCCGGTTCATGTCCCGTATCACAGGCACTAAGATTTCGTCGGTCCGTTCCGCACTCCAACCGATAGTTGTCATAAGGAAATGTCTTATACCGTTCATATCCGGGTAACCCCACTTGAACTGTGAAGCATCAGAGTCCACCTCAGGTTTCAAATAGGCTTCGTCAACCCGCATGTCGGGGAATGATGGTGGGAGAAATATCTTGGCTGCCTTCTTGCGGAATTTCTTCCGAAATGCCGCGTGAGCGTCGTCTGGGATATTCACGCCCATCTGAACTTGCGACCACCATGCGCGGAAATCTTCAAGATTCGGGAACTCAGTCAATATTTCAAGTGCTGTCACAGGCCCGATTCCCGGGATTCCCTCAGTGTAATCACTTCCAAGCAAATGAGCAAAACTGATAAGCTTCTGTCGGTGTAGAGCGAATTCTTTTTCAAAATCCGAGGTCAGATAGCATTCCACGAATTTGCTTTGGTTGAACATGTTCTTGTAGACTCTAGTCCCACCAAAGAGGAAAGTATCACTATCGTCAGTGACAATTCCATCCACAAGGCCTAACGAGACAAGCTCTGCGCATTGCGCCTCTGCCTCCATGGGGGCAGTAATGTAGGGCAGTCCGAAGAATCTTAGTAACTGCTGACATTCGTTGATCATAATTTGCGTCACTTCATCTGCGTCACGTCGATCCTTTGATTGTTGATTTCGCAGTTGCTTGAGCTCCGTTTCATAATCAAAGGCGCTCTGTTCCGGGACTGCAGAGTTAAGAGTCTTCGCGAATCTAATATGCTCCTCTTCTTCAGCGGCAAGTTGACGCATGAGTTCTTCATCCTCCGGGTCGCTGAAATCACCATTATCTAGCTCAAATGTCTGTGGCGGAACTTGATCTTCGATGAAGCCACCAACCGCGTCAACGTCGAAGTTTTCGGTGGCTAGATGTACGGTTGAGGTTTGTTCTGGAATTTCCGGAACGACATCTTCAAACTCTGGCTCTGGGCTATCAGGACTTTCGTCTTTTGGGGGCGATGTCTCCCTGTGGTTTTCTATCAGGGTAGCTCCACCCGGGCTCGAGGGTAGAGGCATTTTCACGCTCTCCTCGAGTTCTGGCGTGGCCGTTCTCGATTTCTGCTTGACAGGAACTTCGATTCCCCCCTCTTCGGGTTCTTGCATCTCGGAACTCTCCGGCTTCGATAATTCTGGAGACACTGTCTGATCTTCTGAGTCATCATCCAGAGTGATGATTTCTTTAGCTTTTGGCTCATCATCAGGCACTTGATCAAGGTCAACGACATCGGGAGAGCGCCGGCCGAATATGACAGTCTGGTCGATTGCTTGCTCTCGCTCATCTGCCTCGACGGAAGGTTCCTTGACAAAGTCCCTCTTCGATTGTTCGCCTGCGAACCATGGAGGAAGCGGTTCGGCCTTTTTCTTCCCGGTTGATGGCTCTTTGATGAAGCCGCCTGCTTCTTCGTCCTTCGAACTTGAAGCCCCCGCAGACTTATTAACTTTGTTGAGCGGTATTGATTCGAATGGCAAAGGTCCCGAGAAGGGATTTGCCGCAGCTGGCCTTTTGGTAACTTTCGTCTGGGCCAATGCAGCCCCAAAATCCATTCCATCGTCTTCACTGTCACTTGCCACTGGTTCAAAAGCCGGCACAGCCTTTGGTGGTTCCTGGGGACGGTTGATTGATACGTCAGGCATATCCAAATCAGGCTCTGCATTAGGTTCTAGGGACAGCGCAATGGCCTTGGCCAATTCCTCTTCATCCTCTTCGAATAAATCATTGTCACTCTTAATATGTGATCGGTCATTTTCGTCCTGGACAAATAGGGCGTCGTCATCCTCGCGGGATCGAGAGTTTTGTAAGGCTGTCTTCATATCGGCGTCCTCGCGAGCTTGTTGTAGGGAGAGATCGAGAACACCGTCTTCCAAAAAGGGTAGTTTAGGAAGCCTATTGACACCCTCTATGGGCACGTCTTCAAACTCATCATCATCCGACACGCCATCAGAGCCTGAGAGCTCATCCGGGATGCCGTACTGATCCACGTCGATTGGTTTGTCCTCGTATCCTTCGTTTTTGTTTCCCACCACTCCCAAAACCCAACCACCTTCGTGTTCACTATCTCTCACAAGTACATACTCCTTGCCACGCTCGCCTGCGATGCGCTTGCCGGAGTTGTAGAATGCCTCTTCACCGTTCATGCCATTAATGTTCATTAATCGTTGCGTCAGGTCGTTTCGTTCCGTCACTCGCTCAATCTGAAATTTTGAGAAGGCCATTCGATCTGGAAACATGGTGTCTAGCTGCTCTTTGGAGTATCCCATTCGCAGTCGGCTTCGAAGTCTCGCGGCATTAAGAATATTGTAGCGATCGGTCGCAGGCAGACTTACAAAGAAGGCGCTGTCGAAGTCGATTTTAGAGAAGTCGTAAAGGTTGATATCTTGACCCTGGTGAAATTGTCTAGCATATTGCTCCAACTCCTCTTGTGACATTATGCGAGGGTCATTGGGAGCTCCCATTTCCTCTAGAGAGGAATCCAAATTGGGCAGATGGTATGCATCTCTCTTCTTGAATTTGCGAGTCTCCTTCTCCTTTTGTGTCAAAAGCGCATCGTCCGCGTAGACAGGGGTCTCCGAGACCTGCTCTTCCTGTTGGGCGCGTTTCCGGTTCTGTCGGCGTGCTTCGGCTTCCTCCTCTGCGTTGCGCTGCATTTGCATCGCCAGCAATTTCCCCGCTGTCCTCGCTGCATCTTCTCTCCGTCCCTCTCTGACTTTCTTCCGACCTGCGATGGTTTGTCGTTTGAGAACGGGGGCACCTCCATCGAAGACGAAGACGGGGAGAATTCCGTAATACAGGAGTTTGCAAATGCGCCGAAAGAATCCAACAACATGCGCGTTGCGTAGCGCATTTCCTTCTTTATCGCGAACCGCCTTCAAGAACTGATATATCCAGATCGACGCGTCGACAGCTAGGCGCTTTTTGTTGAGGGTTTCGAGTTTGATGGGCCTTGCGCAGGGCTGCACCACCGTCCAGAGGCCGGTGACACCCATGGCGGCTTACCGGTGGGCTAAATCATGCGCCAACAAGGAGTTGGATGTAAATGATGGCTCAAATGAAATGAAATACCGGAGTATGATGGACTGGTAGATGGCGCCCATGGATAAAGGACAGAGCCTCGGGGAGTCGTGATGACGCGAGGTGACGCGAGGTCACGGGAACTCCCGGTTTTGGCAATCAAATTGATGTCACCAACATAGTATACTTCCAAGCTTTGCTTGACATTCCAACGTTCAAACGTTTTCCGTAATTTCTAATGTTGGCATTTAGCTTGAATGTATCTTCTGTATGAGAATATTATGCCCAGGTGACCTCCAACGGAAGCTTCAGTTTCCAAGGTTCCACGGTGTCCCGCGGACGAATATATACTTATCGGCTACGATCTCAACGCGTGCTTTGCGAAAACCATCAATTGATCCTCAAGTTTTTGTCCGAATTTTCGAAGCTAGGTGTTTTAAGGTGGATTCCAAGGCTTGAGGCGGTTTATTAACTTATACGGTGCGAAAATGCCATAAAATCGGGAATTGGAAGCCATTGAAGGCCCCCGGAGCAGCAAGAAGATATTGATGCCAGTCTTAGGTTTCATTTGCTACGGCTAAGACTTCTGAAAAATCACCATTCAAGTTCCCCATGAAGCGAAATCTGGGGGAGGCTGACAACTCATTCTGGGGATTTTCCAAAGTTACTATCTGCTACGATCCGCTAGATGAGATTGGCATGGGATTTCAACAACCAGGCAAATGAACAGCGAGGTAAATGACAGGAATGACATGTGGTTAGAGTTTGCCATAGTATAAGCATTGACTCATTTCAAAATTTGTACGAGCTAAGAGTAGAAAGGCAAAAGAAATGGCCAGTCGTTTGCCCAGTATCGAGTTATGTCTCAGGTAATGAGTCAGGTCATGACCTGGATCCGAAGATCCGAGGCTGGGCTAGCAATAAGAAAGAATTTATCTAGGTTTGGCTACCGCCACTGGAATTATCTCATGTGGCTGGTCCATCTCGACGGGGAGTTTTAATCCTCGAGTTTCCAAAGGTATGACAAGTTCAACATTCCTAGACGGACAATTGAGGCTGGACTGTAATCGATTATACGCTACACCAAGGGATGTTCATGATGAATATACAAAAATTATTTATGGAATCACTTAGCCGAACAGGCTGCACCGAGGCATGGGGAATCAATGAAGGTGTAGTTCACGTGGCTCCACCGGCACTCATGAACTAGGAGTTTTCGGCTTAGTCTTAATATTTCATAACGATATCCATGGTGAGGGATTTGCTGTGATAATTTTGGATCTTCTTGTACGTCTTTTGAAAGCTGTAAGTGTCTGGCGAGCTAATGAGCACGACATATACGAAGAGTGGCGCATGCACTCTCGCCTCTCTCCATTTCCAACGAGCTCCATAGTTGAATGTCATCGTCCCCCAAAAGTATTGATAGTCAGGTTTTCTTTTTCTTATGACTTGTGCAACATTACATGTGTGTCAAAGCATAGTCTTGCGTGGCTGGGGAAGGTCGAGGTGAAGCGAGATACACTTAGCCGCGTGAGAGGCGGATAATGAGGAAAGCCCGGGCTTGGGTGGCCAATGACGGTATTCAATTCCAAAGGATATGATATCAATTTGTAAATCAATAGCATAGTCCACTAACGAAGTAATAAAAAATGCTTTTGTGACATGCTGGGAGTCAATTGGCTGTGGTCTGTCGCGCCGGGTAACGTAGGTCTTGGAATGGCTCTTGGAGAGCTCTGATATGATTTCATTGCGGAGGTTGAATTATGCAAGTATAATCGACTTGGAAGCCAGTTGCACATTATATTCCAGCTTCTTCCAAAATAAGTGATGTTCTACATGTCAAGTGGTACGGCCCCGCCCCGATTCGTGGACACGGGCTGTGCTAGGCTCTTTCGGGTGTAGATCTTTCCCAGCCATATCTAATAGCTCGGGGTTTATACATAATCCATTGTCTAGATATCAGTTTGTGGAAAGTAGCCTTGCCGATCTTCTATTCTCAACAACAGGGGTGGAGCGTCATAGAAGAACATTGTACTCCAAGATAGCACCGCATGACCTCCAATCTGAATAGAGCCTCGTAGATCAGCGTCAAAGCTCTGCAGCAGGTAGTACTTCGTATGGAGACAAACATTTGCTTGTTCTTGAATTCTTCTCAATTGAATGACTAAACATCGCATTCTAAACATATAAATAGGGCCCTGGGAACAGCGAAAGAAGAGCAGACCAAAAAGAGATCAATCGATCTCTACAACTCATTTTCCATATCTTCTGCTGATCGAATCAATCCATCATGCCTTACGTTGCTCGCACAAAAGAGCTCCCCGAGATCGCTGTTCGAGGCGAGTTGGTCGACCCCAGAGCCGACCACCAACATTCGTTCAACAAGCGAATCTCTTGCCGGGATGTAACCGACTTCATCTCCAACACGGCAGAGGTTTCGCCCTTGGAGCTTCGTGACAAAAAGGCTGCTGCAAAGCACACCAACGAGTCTCGTTCCCGACTCTACAAGATCCTAGCTCGTACCAATGAGCTTAGCCGACCTTTGGAAATCAAGAGTGCCGACCAGCCCATCTCTGATCTTCTTCCTGGATTGGTCGTGAGTGGCGGCTTGAGTCGCTCGCCTGCTTTTGACTGCATTCCCAGCGTCTCACACTGGGGCGAGCGCACTGATGAATACGCTGCGCCAGACCCTAACGCTACCGTTCGTCTTACCTCTACTTGGAATACCGTTCAGGTTCGCGGCGAGGGTGCTACTCGAGACGCTCCCCATGGAGCTCCTGCTTGGCAGCTCAAGACACATGGAATTTCCCCTGCGGACCCAAAGGCTCCCAAGTTTGCACAAGAGTACGACTCTGAGTCTGACACCTTGACTACGATGGTCAACTTGGCTCGTCGCAATGACACCCCACAGACCAACGGAGTGCTCAATGCAGCTGCCAATATTGCTTGGATGCGTAACGCCCGTGTCGCAGATGCTGCCGACTGTGCTGTTGGCCTTCTGGCGGATGCTGCTTCACTCTTGGATGCTCGTGACAAGGCGATCCTCAGCGGAGACGACCAGACCCTGGACTTCGCTGAAGTTCGCAGGGTTGACTTGCCTTCATGGCCTTCTGGACTTATTCGAAAGCCCCTTCCAGCTAAGCTCAGTGGTGTTGCCGATTCTATGGATAAGGTCACCGACGCTCTCTTCGCCCATGAGGGTTGCGAGGGACCCTTGATCAACACTAGCATCTTCGCTATGTCAATGGGCTACAACCGTGGTGTCTATGGAGGCTCTATCTCTGGCCTGTGGGCTGTCATGGACTCAGCCTTCGTTCTTGACTACTCTATCGGAACTGACACCTCCGCGATGGCAGACAGACTTTCTTTCGCCTTCGCTGAAGTTACTGCCTCCGCTGAAGCTTCTGCTTACGCTGGTCCGCACATTGATGACATTCGAATTGTCAAGGGTGTTAACTATGGATGTGTTCGCCAGAAGACCATCATCGAGGACAATGACCCCGTTGACTCTGCTCCATCCCTGGTCGTTTGGAACGATCTCGACCGTCTTGCTCGCTACAAGCTGGCTGATGCTGTGTTCTGTCACGTCTACTACGACTCTGGTGGTGGCGAGCAGATGGCCGCTGTCGCTGGTCTTGGTTGTGTTGCTCACGATTGGATCGATGTCGGTGCTGATGTTGCCTGCGGAGAAGTCAGTAACATCATTCCTTCTCTCACTCGTGGATCATTGGAAGAAGAGCCATTGGCCGAGGTTTATGCTCGCTTGATTGGCACCATGATCTGGTACCGCGACAACGACCCCTACAACCCGGCAGCACTGTGCCTCCTCAACACTCACTGGTGGCAACTATCCAACTGCCGCCACCGCCCTATCACTCTGCTTGGCCGTACTGACTTCGGTCCTGAGGCAGCCATCTCTCCTATCATGCCAGATGGTCGACCTGAGCTGGAGCACTTCCGCGCAAACGGCACTCGTGTCGAGCGTGGAGAGGGCCCTCTTTCTAGTGCCGAGACTCGCCTTAAGAACCTTATCGCCGGTGGTGTCTTGCCTGAGACACAGGCTGTCATCGACCGCTTGGTCAACCCTGTTATGGATTTCTTGAAGGGAGGCGACTCACTGCCAACCGAGAACGAATTCGTTGGAACCGTCCTCTCCGCCCAGTTGGCCTACCCCCACGGACAGAAGATTCTTGAGCTTTGGGATCTCGCTATCATTATGTGGGAAGCTGGTGCCATGTGGGGTGCTGGTGTTGCTGGTCTTGGATATACTCACTCTGGAAAGGCCAACTGTGACCGTGCTCGCCACGATTTGGCTGACCACACCTGGAGCTAAAAAGCCTTTGATGCTGTGATGGAAACAAGCCTCATTGGATACGTCTCAACGATTCTTCTAGTGTACTCATTGATGGATTTCGTTTGGGAAAGTTGGCATCTCAGCGAGCTTGCTTGATCCAACATGGCGGGGGTTTTCACTAGTTTCGGTATATTATAAGTAACTAACGATGGGCAATAGGTAAAGAACTTGAAAGTTTGCCTATGCCTTAAATATGAAGATATGATTAGATGAGACACACTCTTTCAATCAAAATCGATGATTCTATGATTCTACAATTCTCCTACAAGCCTGCTTTAGATTGAATTCCAAACACTGGTATCTTCTTCTAATTATTCAGATAAGGTTCCAGGAACCTAAATTTATTTACGCTAAAGTGAGAATAGACCACCATCTAGGCGATTCTTGATGTAACTATGTCACATCTAACTACCCCCATGGAATAGGAACCAGCCCCTCGAATTCATAGAAGCCCGCCTGGCCTCACTTTTCTTATATATGGAGTGCTCTTATGATATAAGACGAGAATAGGATTGTAAAAGCCCCCCTTATCTCGCTAGGAAACAGCTATGTCCCCACACACGTGACATAGGGGGTTGTTAGATTTATGCTTCATCACACCCAGTAATGAACCCTGAAAAGGTAGTAGTAATTACCACTTGCCTCCCTGAGCTCCGTATCAGACCTGTCAAAACAACATATTTCCCGTAACGCCACAACAGTACCAGGGGATTATTTTAAGGGCGCGAAAAAGGCAACAGAGGCTGGCACAAGGTTCCTTTCCAAGGTTGGAAGTGCAACCGAGTATGCAACGGTCGGTGGCAGTGAGGAGTTGAGGCGGCTGCTTGACATTCAATGTTAAGTCTTGAATTTAGTGGAATGATCTACACAATTATCAATCGCCATTTTTAGACATCTCAATTCTACCCAGCGATTAAAATCGGCGACGGAATGAGCATTGGAGTGGAAGGGGCACCGAGGATTACCATAACTTCTCAGGTATGTATGCAGGAGCCAAGTTCGGGGAGAACCTTGGAAAGAGCCCAAAGGGACGAAAATGATTTTTCCAGTATATATTATATCTTTAAATGGCCCGGAATTGACAACCTGTCTATTGAGCGTAGTCGAAAGACATACCCCGACATTTCAGCCAGAACGACCGCACAATTTCTAGGGACTGTGATTTAGCCCCCCGGGCAACCATAAGCGACTCCACGAAGCGAGACCTTTCTTGCGCTGAAAAGGGGGGTGCCTTTGATTCGGTAGCTTGCGTGTCTAAGGCATCCAGAGCCGCAGTTAAGCTTGGACGAGCCAGCGCCATTTTCTTGAAGATCGTTCGACGGAGCACATCGTTTAGGAAGGACAGGTCTGATCGTGCACAGCGACCTGCAACTTGCTGGACCACCGTTGCACAGAGCGTGGGGACGAATTGTTCGAGGACTTGGTCGAGAGCTGATGTTTCTTCTTGAGAGCTACCACGCAAGTCTACCATCGCGATCCAAAATGCGGATCCAGATCGAAGGACAAGGGGTTCAGGCCTGGTCAGGGCGTAAAGAGTGAATCTTAAGAGAACAATGAAGATGGGGGTGTCTCGGGAAACGGGCCCCGATGCTGAAGGGAAAGGGTCGGTGAGGGAAAAGAGGATTGGATAATATTTTGGAAAGAGACGAGTCAGGAAGTCGATGCCGGCATTCGCAGTTTCCGGATCGTAAGTCTCCGGAGTGTCGAGCATCGAGGCAAATAGCTGGGACACATGGACGATAAGCTGGACTGCCTGTTCCTGGATCTGCATAGCATGGGCGGCATGTGATGCTAGAAAAGAAGAGGCTGTGGCCATAATCACATCCGTTCCAGAGATGCCGAGTGGGAAACTTTTAATGAAATCGACTGTCAAAGACGGAGGGAACACGAATAACCCGGAAGACTCGGTATAGCCAGCCTTCAGGATATCGCATGCTGAATCAATTATTGCGCTGTCCACAGGGAAATCGACGATCAAAAGTCTCATTGCTTCCATAATAAGCTGCTGAATTCCTGATCCAGCGCCCGAGTTCCAAAATGAAGGTGGGAATGGACCGGTATCTTGAGGTGCGTCAATCACTATGGCCTCATCTGCATCAGCACGAAGACCCTTCCCAATGCTAGCGATGCAGCTAAGAACAAGATGCGCATGGTTTCGGGCAATTTCAAAAGCCGCAGCAGATGCCTCCTGTCGCGCCTGGTTGGCTTCTTGAACGAAAAAGCCGAGGATTCGATCCAATGTTTGAACTTTGTATTCATCAGAGTCCAGCTTCTGAATAATTGTTGCGATACCCTCGAGGACTTTCGGCATAGTTGAAACAGTTGCTGTGGGCTTTGTGCGGAATTGATCGAGTCGATCCAGGAAAATAGGGAGCTCCGACGTGAGAACTTTGGCACACGACTTTGATAGAGTCAAAATAGACCTCGAAGCTGACTGGGCACAGGATTCGAAGTTAATAGATTCAAATAAGATATTCAAAACACCAGCGAGAAGATAGCTGTGACGTTCAAAATACGACTCATATTTCCCGAATGCATGCACGAGAGTCTGGCGTGCTTTCAAAGGAATCCCGATCTCGCTTCCAAGGCAAAGTTGAGAAAATGCATCACTGCCGAATATGGAGTTCAAGCACTGGTCAGCGTGGCCGTTATCATCAACAGCCTCTGATAACTGAGCAATACAAAATGCCGCTGCTTCGAAGCTGCGCCAGTCTAGCTTTTGGAGGCTCGTGGTCGCACTTTCTTGGAAAACACTGACAAGTTCAACGCCAAGAATGGGATATGCTGAGAGTAAATAATCGCAAGCTTCATGACGGAAAGCATTGAACTCGCTTCGCTCCTCATCGCTCCAGTCTGCAAGGTCTTCTGCAGTAGGATAAAGAAGTTTGTTGAACATGCCGAGAACCACCTTTGCCATATGATCTTTCACGACGAGATATCTGGGGTCATCTGATTCTAGTTCATCCGCGACGCTTTCTGCAATGTCTCCCCAGTATTCCAGGGCACGTGTTGTTGCAGACTCATCGATAGCCGCATAACCTGGGGTCTTGAACATGTCGTGCAGAATAGAAAGCAGATGAGCGTTCTCCGGCTTCATTGGACTACTGAAAAGTCGGAACCCGAGGTATGTGACGTACGCCACTAAGAGGTCAACAAAGGTCATGCTCTCAGATACCTCTTCTCCTTGGGTCATGGCGAGCAATTGCCTTGTCACAATTGAATCCGAGAGTATTTGGGCAATTATTGCGATAGAATTTTCATCAAAGGCCCACGAGCGGGTTTCAAATGCCTGAGTTAAAATTGATGCGGCACTTTCACTGAAATCGGAGAGCTTAAGCAGCTCCATTATGCCTTGTCCACATAAGACAACCAAGCCCTGTGTGTCCTTTTCAGTCGAGTGATTGTGAGCTCCATAGACATTAAGCCAAGCCTAGATTATTGAAGGTTAGAACCAGGGAATGCAGGGTTTACGCATGATTCGGGAGACCCTACCTTCCAGGATCCGATTGCCTCGTTCCCAAGAGTAATTTCATGTTGATCTATTTGCGATGCAGCAGCTTTATGTGCGATCTGCTGTAATGTGTATCGCACCAGCAAGAATGCATCATTGATGTTCTCTACCACGCGTTGTATGACGGAGCTTACTAAGTCCTGGGGCTCTGTCTCTAGTCGCGAAGCCTCTTCGGCCAATGCAACAGAGAAAAAAGTCAAAGCAGTGGCTTTCTGGGTGGTCAGGGCCGGAAGAAGTGCCCCAAAAAAGTCCACAGTCTGAGATTGTTCCTCGGTGACGTAGCTTCCATGCGCAAGGCTAGCAGCGACTTGCCAGATAGCGCGTTTCCACGAGCATGCCGCATTCCGGAATATGGCAACCAAGCTCGAGGCTAGTTTTCGAATCACCATGGCTGATTCCCCCTCGTTGACGATTGAGATGAAATGGTTGAGCAAACGTTCCAGGATTTGACTAGCGGTGGCCTGATCGAGTTCAGACCTATTGCATGTTAGAACCGGATCTAAGCGCGGCAATGTGTAAATTGTCGACTCAAACATAGTGTTTATGCTCACCCTGATACATTTGTCTTGACTGTGAAGGTCAAAGCACCCATGAAGCGGTGCTCAGCAGAAGGCACCCGTAGCAGGGAGTCCGCAACTTCCCACGCATGATCACTCTTTTGTAATTGTTGGATTCGCGCTTGTATCTCATGGATCCGACTCGGATTTCGCTGGTTCGCGGGGTCATACAACTGAGTAATAAGCTGCCGTGAAGGGTCAGATCAGTTGATTCGATGTGGGACGATAGAAGTTGTCTTACAGAATGGGCCTCTGAGATTGGGCCCGATTGGCCTTGCCCTATTCCTGGCGCATGTGTCGCCATAGTGCTCGAGACGTCATGGACAGGCGCGTCGAGGGACGGGCGAAGGAGGGAGAAAGCGACGATATACAGCGTGTCACGTGGAGATATGGATCATCTCTGCCGGCAGTACTTCCGCGTTCCGAGTATGAACCAATGATAGAGATACATCCTAAGGCGGTCCACAAGGCGGCACATCCGAGCAACGCGGGGCTCAAATGGAATTTAATAAACGGAGAAACTTTGAATTGGATATCGATATGGAGATTGTAGCTTTTAGGTCAAGCAAGACTATGCATGAAATCTTTTTGTTCAATATTTTTGTTTTTTTGTGACACTTGCACGAAGCCCATTTCAAGAACAAATATAAAATGGACCATTTCAGGCGCTTTTCTTGGACGTAGAACCTGGTACGGTGTGATCCTGGGAATCGGCATTCAGTTCATCCAATCTATCGAGAGATAGATGTAAGAACTCATGCTTGTTCTTCCAGACTACCTGGGTCTCTGCAAACCCAGCGCTCTCCACTGGCGAAGGGGGAGGATCGGTAATCTTTGTGACAAGGTATGCAGTGGAGGCTTCGGCAATACCATACATGAGAACGCCGATGAATGGAGTTTTCAAAGCGACTGTAAATGCAAAGGCGAAGCCGAAGAGCACACCCTCACGGTCACGAAACCAGCGCTGCTTTTGCTCCGATGTAAACTTGACTCGACGGAAGTAGGGATCCAGCTATGCATGGTCAGCAGTTGTCACTTGAGGTAGGGAATATGACTTACAAGCTCTCTCATCAGACTTCGCGATGCGTAGTATGTATGGAGAAATCTGATGATCAATGACTTTGGGAGAACCAAGCCTGCTCCGAAAATGACGGCAGCTGGGACGGTACCGACATGCTTCTTGAAGGTATAGAAACTAGCCGCGGGCATCACAAATCGCCCGAAAAGAGGAATAGTAGAGAGGAAATAGATGCCCAGACCTAGTGCGAGCTTCTTTCCGTAGCGCTTTGCAAACGTGATCACAGCCTGGGTTTTCGCCCGGTTGTCACAAGGAGCCCCTTTGGTTGGATATAAGACCAAGTTAGGATAGTACATGGCCCGAAGAGTATCCGGGTTATCCGACTTGTGCTTTTGGATATATGTAGTATCCACCCAATGAATGGATTGCATGAAGCTATTCGCAAGTTAGTCATGCAAATGAAGATGGGAGAAAATATGTTACATTTCATCCAATGTTGGAGTCAGATGACCTGTGAGAGTCATCAGAAGAAAGGGCACCTGCAGGACGGATTTTGATAGAAAAGACAACCCGTTAAGAAGTTGATCGTCCCAGTTGGCATCGTGTAGATTCACGGCGAAAGACACAAGATAAAGAAGAAACTTGAGAGCAATGATCTGAGCAAATAATTAGCCGGAGGGAAAGTTACAAGATAGAAACCATTCTTACTGGAATCTGGACAATCAGATGAATAGCAACTCCAACAGCGACGGCGATGGCTGCTTGGCGGAAATGCTCATGTTTGAAAAGCTCGGGGTTCCGAAGAGCGCGGATGGCTATGTCATGTTAGCAACTTTGAATGATGAGGCGTCAAAGATCCCGCGATCCCAGCATCCGATCGACTGTCGACATTGAACCAGCTTTAGAGACATGTCAGGCAAGGAGAAAAAGGTGCATTGAGTAAATCAAGACAGGTTTGAAACATGCCAGATTCGGATAACTGGTATAGCCATGGATCAAGGAATGAGGTCCAGCTTACTTCCAACGATAGTTAACTGGAACCCACGAACGATCGCATTAGGTTCAAAGCTCAAGGTCGACATGATGACGCCCTGGTATAATCCAGAGAGAATAGTGTCTAGCTAGAGGAGAGCAATGGATAGAAGATGGCAGGCAGCCACTGTTTGATCGGCGCGGGTCACATGTTGCTGGCCTGAGGACTCAGGCGTTAACCCTGTCTCCTCTTAATCCACGCGATCCCGATCTCCCCTCTAACCGCTTGCCTTTCGCAAACCCCCAGATGTGATACCCTGGCCTGGTTCATGGGTGTTTTCCCTGACAATGAATGAGCTGGGCGATTCCGGTGTTCTGCATCCCATCAAACGCTCCGCGACCCTGCCCGCCAAGCTGATTTCGCAATCCGCACGCGCCTCTGCAACAGCCCTTCCTGATAATGTAATTTTCCACCATCCCTCTTGTCGCATTGTACAATTTGCGCCCCGATCGCTTGCGCCTATACCGTCCGCTTCGGCCCCCTCTGATTTTGATTACCCTGTCGACACCGTTGAAACACTGCCGTGGCGCAGCGCCTCTGAGAGAACACTTGCGACAGCATCCCTTAGAATCGAGAAGGTTCACGGCTTGACCGTGTTTCTTAAGTGTGGGAGTATTGTTCAACCGATTCTCAAGAACTCACAATGTTGGTGTGTGGACGGAGTATCAAAGTTCGTGCTGCGCATTCGGCCTCTTTTCTACTATCGCATCGAGATCCCTTACGAAACACCTGAAGATAAGGGTGTAGTTGAGCAGCTTAAAACTGCACTACCCACTGTACTTCGATACGAGGTAACACCATGTCCATTCAAACGGGCTTTTACAGTAGAACTACCGGAGGAGGCAACCGCGCCGAGGCGAAAGAAAGCCTGGCGCCCCAAGGATCGAAAAGACAGCCTTACAGTGTCTTCGGGGAACCTGCAAGTTCCGGTAGTGGACAACAAACTTGATACTAGCGACTCTGCTGGGGATGATACAGATGGGGCCACCACAGACGATAGCGCTGTTACGCCAAAGAGGGCGAACAGCGTTAGTTCAGAGGCATCGCCACCCGCGATAAGATCATTGGAGCCCCCTATCAACGTGAAGCCTGCTAGAAGATCTGTCAGCGAAACGCCCCAGACTTTCCACAGTCTGAGAGCAAAATTTGAGGCAACCTCCGTGTCTGAAGAGCCCCTTTCAGAGCTTGGGCCTGTTTCTGAACACTCATCAAAGGAAGAACAGGTGGTCAAAGCTTCTACAAACGAAACTAAAGG
>JAOYNU010117541.1:0-31054 GCA_026745395.1 Tympanopsis confertula | reverse complement strand
AATACGATTAATCTAGTAGTAGGGTTTAGTAATATCTAGGCCCTAACCAGCTATAGTTACCTCCACTAAATCTCACAACTAGTTAGTACTAGGTAGAGACCTGTACCCCCTAATGCACGTGCCCCCCAACGCACACACCTGAATCAATATTCGCGTTATCTATCTATAACTTTATAGTATATAAATACGGCTTTAAAGTAATATTTTTACGATATTTTTAATACTAAACGATTAAGTAATTAAAATAGATTTATGTAATACTACTAAGTAGTAAGCTTTAGCCGAAATATATAAGAAAAACCTGTCAGGGCACGGGGCACCGTAGTAAAGAAACAGGTTGAGAGGGTGCTCCCCTTATACACGTGCCCCCCTAATATAAGGATCCTTCGTGATATCCTACGTAATGTAGAAGTCGAATATTTTACTAAATTTATATTAAAATACGATATTAAAATTAGAACTAAATTAATATATCTTCTATACCTATTCTAGCGATTTAGTTAGCTTCTTCCGCTAGAAATAGGGGGTATTTTTATATAAAAGTAGCCTTTATATAAACTAACTCCTCCTTCGACTTATAAATAATTTATATATCCGAGAACTATATTTAAAGGTCTATTCTTACCGTATATTATCCTCGAGGCTTTATAGTAGTTAATCTAACTTTTAAATACTTATTTTCCTAGGTAATTATAGCGATATAAGCCTACTTCTACTTAAAAGCCTTTCGGCTTAAGCGAAATACTTTATAGATATCGCGAGTATTTACCGAATCGTATCGCCGGAAGTATACTTCTTCTTACCGGATATTAAGTGCTTTCTAAGGAGTCTTCTATACGTATTCTAGTACGTTATACTTTAAAGCTAACTACTAGGGGGGCGTAAGAGGCCGTTTATCTAGCTAGATAATAACTATAACGGTCTACGTAAGAGGTGAACCTTTTTACGTAGAATAAGATTATATTCTAAACTAAAGAAAAGGGAAGGAAGAAGGAGACCCTACGGGAGGCGTAGGGTTCTTTATATATAGCGAAAAACCCCTAGGGGGTCCGGAGAAGTTTATACAGTTCTATAAGCCTAGACCTAAGTCTAGGTTCGTTAGAAGAGGCTAGTAATATATTTCGGTACTTAGAGATACGGTATTTTAATAGTATCTTATACTATCGGGAGACTAGTAGGAAACTAGTACTTAGGCGTAGGGTTTCCCTATACTAGGCTTCCGGAATATACTACTATTAATTACTAGTTCGATAGTTAAGCTATTAAGTCGAAAGTAAGTTCTTTAGAATACTTAAGTTCTCCTAGTTCTAGAGGTAGTATTTTCTTATCGATCTAACTAGTATTCGTAGAGCTAGACGGCGGTAAAGATAACGGATACCGGATAATATTAAAAAGACTATATAACTAATAGTTAAACTACGTATAGGGCTATATAAGATTAGTAAGGGTATAGCTAAGGCTTTTAGAAAAGTCTTAACTTTTTATATTAGCCCCTCTCTCCCCCCCCCCTTTTTAGGGTTTTATAACTTATAGAACTTCTAAAAGACTAGATTCGTAGACTTCTAGAGCTTCGGTATTTAAGAAGTCTTCTAGGGGTTTTTTAGTAGGTTCTATATAACTTTTTAACTTAATTAGAATACTAAAATAGCTATTTTTAAATCGGTAATACTATAAGATCTTTTCTATAACCTACTCCTATTCGATATAGTTATTAGAGGCTTCTAATAGTTAAATAAGGGGTAGTTCTAGGTAGGCTATATCTTAGGAAAAAAGTAGGTTTTCGGAAACTCGATATAGAAGATCTACGTAGAAGATAGGGTAGATTCCGGAGGGGGTATTTAATTAGATAATATAAGATCCTACTAGACTTATAACCCTATATAGTAGGGCTATCTAGTCTAATTTCTTTAAAGGTCTAATAGTTCTAATATTTTTTAAATATAGTAGAACTCTATCCTTTATCTTATAGGATTCCGAGGCCTACTATAACTAATTCGCGTATTTTTCTTAAGTTTTTTAGGCGTCCGCTATCGCCGCTACCGCTAAATCGTAGTAATCTCTTAGTTTTCCAACCTATTCGCGTCCCTTTTCGGCCGGAGAGACGGTTAATCCGGTAGATGACTAATGCGATAGATACACATGCGTGTAGGCGTAATCGCCCTATTTATAATAAACTAGTTTAGGTATTATAAAATATGATATAAATTCTATATCCCCTCCTATCCTATACGGGGAATATATAATTTATATAGAATATTTAGAGATCTTACTTAATAATACCTAGATCTAATTTAGATCCGATAGGATCCGTCTAGATCTAGCTAGATCTAATTAGATCTAGGTTAACCTAGGCTAAATCCTTACTAATCTACTTAGATTATACTATACTCTATATAGATTAACTAATCTATATAGTTATAGTACGATATTACTATTATATTTAAATTATATTCTATTAACTACTTTACTACGAAAGAAAATATATTATTTATAGTATTACCTAATCCCCGAAAATAAGTTATTTTCTACTTAAGTATCCCTATAGCTTTTTTAGGTTAACTCCTCCTCGGGTTATAGGTTATCTTAAGATCTTATATTAGGCTTTAGTTATAGTAGTTCTACCTACTCTATAAGATTATTATCTAGCTCCTAACTACTAGTAGGTCCGGTTTAATTTAATATTATTTTAGCCTCGTCTAGTATTATATCCTCGTATAACTATAGTCTAACTACTAATAGCTAATTATAAATCTATATTAAATTCCCTATTTTCCCTCTATACTTAGTAAAATAAGTTAATCTCTTTATAATTATATAGTTAAGCTAGTCTTTAATAAGAATTTTAATTTTATTTATATCTTTTTAGCTAAAGTCGAAAACCCTAGCTTTATATAAGTAAATTAGGAATATACCGGGTTTAATATTACTAATTTACTAGAGAAATACGAGTAGAGTTACTCGTATATACTTAGGAATCTACTTTATATCGGCTTTAATATCGTCTCTTAAATAGGTAATAGTTATATTTTAAATAGTTTTAGTATTATCTCCGTACCGAAGTATAATAACTTAGTTACCCTAATAAATAAATACTACTTATATATTAAATATAACTTATATATCTAAATTATTATTAATATACTTAGAGTAGAATATATAAACTATTTATAAACTTATACGGAGAATATTATAGTAGTAGTTTTAATCTCCTTTAAATATATTAGGCTTATTAGAACTTATCCTAACGATATATCTATTAGGTATAGGCGATATATTATCCCTTATATATTTCTATAGCGCTTCTATAGTTAGGCTTTCTAAAGTTCCTACCCTTAAAAAACTATCGGCTACTTTATAAAAGTTTAGGATAGGGATAATATTTTTTTTTCATAATTAAAGATTCGTATAGCCGGATAGATTTTAAACCTATCCGAGCTATACTACGATAAGAAAATATAGTAAGATGTAATACCCTCTATTTTTAAAGCTTAGTAACTAGTATAAATTTAATAAATTTTCGTAATAAACTTTCGTAACTATACTAAAGAAAGCTAAACCCCGAATAACCGGAATTTAATCCTTATATATCTAAAAGTCTCCTTATATATTACCGAGTAAATTATACGGAAAACTTTATTATTACCGGCTATAAGAGGAGCCCTTATTAGTATAAAAGGAGGGCTTTCTTTTTAGAGATTCTATACTATTTTCTATTAGACTTAAATAAACCTATTTAAATACTTATAAACCTATTTAAACTACTTTTACTCGCTAATATAACGAAAATAATTACTAAATCCGCTAAAACGGATATTTCTTTCCCCTTTTTCCCCGGGCTCTCCGAAGAGAATACTATAATATTAGTATTTAAACCTATTAAAGCCGCTATTATAAGGGTTAAAAGATTAGAAAGAGACGAGGTACTAGCCCTTCTAGAGAAAGGCTATAAGAAGCTCGTCTTAGCCGGCCTAATCGAAGTAAACCTTAATAAAATATAAAGCCTATTAAAAGCTTTATAAGAGGATAACGACGTAGAAGGGGTTAATATTAATATCTTTTTAAAATTATTATATAGTAGTAAGTTTAATACGTAGGTTATATAGGTAGCTAAAGAAGATTAAAATAGGGGGTAATCGATAGGGTTTAGTAGGGTCGTCGGAGGGTATTAATACTATAAGAATTCGTGGAGTTAACTGCAGCTAGTTAGGGCTTAGATATTACTAAACCTTACCGCTAAATTAATTATATTATAGTTACTTAATTAAATCTATTATAAAACTCTTTAATTATAATAGATATCTACCTAGGAAGCCTATTATAGATACGGCGTTATACCTAGGTATTACTAGCTAGCCTTTAAACGTATAAAATATCTACTTAGCTATACTTATATCCTTATACTCCCCCTCGGAATTAGCTTCTAATATAGTATTATAAAGCTATTTCCGAATAGTTTTATTATTTCTCGTCGTATATACTTAATAGATTATCCGGTCTATCTATACTTTTAAATAAATAAATCCTAATATAGTAATTTTAAAAGTAATTACCTTTTATAAGTAATTATATTATAGTTTTTATCTTTAAGTATTTTACGAATATTTTAAAAGCCTCTTTATTTAAGTACTTTATTAAACTATTTACTATCTATACTATTCTTAGGGAAAATTTAATTACTAGGTACTAATCCGCTACTTCTTATTTAATAAAGTAGTAATACTTATATATATAAGTAATATAGTTAATTATTTCTAGATTCGAGGCTATTTTTATAGCTATTTTACTATTAGTATATACGTAGATAAACCTCCCCTTTAAAGATAACCCTATTCTTAGGTTATTTAGGAAGTTTTAAACCTAGGCTAGCTTATAGCTAATAGATAATAGTACTACGTATTTAGTTTTACTAGTTAATATAGTAATAATCTTTTACTTCCTAGTAGCCTAGCTAATAGTACTTCTAATTATTATTATAATTTATTTACTTATTTTCTTCGAATCTAATACCCCGAAATTTATATTATAGTATTTATATAAATTAAGATTATTATTAATATAATCGAAGTCTAAGTTATAAATAATACCTAAATACTTCGATTTTATACTATATTTTAGTACTACTTTAATATACTTTAGGTAATCTACTTTTAGTTATTTTATACCCCTAGCTAGAATATTTAAATTATATACGATATCTAGCCTAGTTATATTAGTAGTATACTAGATTAATCCTATTATAGACCGGAATAGTACTACCGATTCGTTATCTAGGATATCCCCGCCGACTTCTAGGTCTACTAGCTTTTATATTATCTCTAGGCCTAGTAATTAAATAGGTTTAAAACTAGTTACTTTATAGTATTCTACTATTATACCCTAATACTTATCTTAAATAAGGCTTATAGTACTATCCGATTAGTTAACGATATATACCCCTAAATACTATTTCGGAATACTTATTACTTCTACTTTAATACCTTACTAGTAGAGATCTTTTACTAGAGTTTTTAGATTTTAGTTATTTACTTTAGCTACGATAAAATTATTAATATAAGTATTAATAATAATTAATCTCTTTTTATTACTCGAGTTAGTACCGGTATTAGTATATATAGCGGAGTCGTATAAACTAAAGTAGAACCCTATATCTTTTAAAGTAGAATATAACTTCTACTACTACTCGAATTTAGTTTACTTTAAATTATAAAGTAGTTTCTTTACCTCTATAATTTTCTAATCTTTATAATAATTATACTTCTTAGCTTCCTCGGGGTTTTCTACTATATACCGATAGATCTAAAGCGGTACTAATATATAGATTATATAGTAAAAGTCCCCTAGAAGGTATACCCTAACTATATTTATTTAAATTTTCTTCTAATTTAAAGCTATTACTATTACTAAAAAGATCCTCTATAATACTAATTTAGCTATACTTATATAGTAGTTATTAAAGTCCTCCCCTACTCGCTATTAGAAACCTCTTACTATTATTCGTATTTTATATTTAATAATTTTACTATCGGCGTCGTATTTAACTTTATATACTATTTTACTATTAATAGTATTAATATTCTTAAAATTATTTTAGAAATAGAATATCCTATAATCGGTTAGTATTTTTTATTTAGTATTATATACTTTTAGCTATTATTCGTAGTTTAGGCCTATTATTACTACGTAATAGTTTAACTAATCTAAGTCTACCTTATTAGTATAGAAATTAGCGAATACTTTATCTAGTACTTCGAATACTTCTAGGTTCTAATCCGTAATAGATACCCTATTAAAAAGGCTATTTTTATACTAATTTACCTACTTATTACTAGCTATTATATTATTATCTTCTATTTCTTTATTCTTAATTTTAATTCTTTTTCGGTAAGTAAATTAATTAAGTATTAGGGTTAGTATAAGCTTATACTATAGTTTAAAAGTTCTAAGTATATACGAGGTCTTCGTTATTTTCGTAAAGTTAATAGCCTAGAGTTCCTTATAAAACTTTATATCTCTATTAATTACGATCTTCTTTATTACTTCTAGGGCTACTTTATATAGATAATACCTTTAGAATCCTACGAGGATACTAGACTCGCCTCTAGCCTCTACTTTTCCCCCTATATTATTAATTACTCTAATTACTACCTTACTTCTTAGGATTCGTAGTTAATCTAGTTTTAATTTAATTTAAAAAGGTACTACTTTATTAATAAGGTCTAGGGGTAATAAGTAAAGTTAATAATAGTAAATCTACGTTTTATATACCTCGGCTAGGGTTTTATTTTCTACTATTACTTTACTAATTATATTATTAATTAGGTCTATATAAGATTCTAATACCTAGGGCTAAAACTCTTAGGGTATTTTTCTATTAATTATAGCTAACTAAATCTTTATAAAAATCGTTCTAAACCTAAGTTTAGTAATACCGTTTTATTCTAAGGAGTATATAAGGGTAAGTTCTAATCTAATCCCTTTTCTATAATAATATTCGCTAATTATTCTAATACTAATATCTATTCTATTATTATACTTTATTTAGGTTAGTAAAATCTCTATTTTAGTTAAAAAAGTCTTTAAGATCGTTAAAACCTCTCTAGCTACTTCTATTTTAGTACTAGTAATACTAACTTTCTATTACTTAGAAGTATTATCTATAACTTAAATTATATACTTTTTAGATAAGTTTATTAGTTTATTTAATAATATATTTAATACTAAATTTTTTCTTAGGATACTCTCCCTCTTTTACTAGTACTTTAGGGTATACTTTAGAGATTTTAATTTATCGTATACTAAATAAGTTATCTTTTCGGCTAATTACTTAATTTTATATAAAATTATTTAGCTTAATTCCTCGATATTAGTATACTTATAAATTATTATTAGCGTATTTAGTCTAAGATAAGCGAGCTTTCTATAGATAAATTAGACTTTCTCTACTTCTCGGTTTATAAATACGAGGTCTTATTCTTTTTTATTTACTATATAAGTACTTAAGCTAATTATTACTATTTCTTCTAGTATAGTTTTACTTAATTTAGGGCTTTTTAAATACTTACTTACCTAGAAATTTATTTTAGATATTAATACTACTTTTATATTATTCGAAGCGAGGATATCGAGGCCGACTAACCTATTACCTTTCTAGTACTACTTCTTATTAGATATAATATAATATAAGAAGTTTAGTACTATAATAATATCTAAAAGGCTTATAAGGGTTTTAAGCTTCTCTCTCTCCTCTACTATTATAATTAATACTATATACGAGTAAGTAATAACGATTATCCTACTACTAGTTATAAAATTATAACCTTCTAGGAGTTACTTCGCCGTACTTTTTATAATAGTTATTATACTATTCGTAATATAGATATCCGAGCCGGTATCGAATATCTAAGGCTTTAATTTATCTTATTTTAGGATTATATAACTAGGTACTATTATAGCCTAATTAATCGATCCTCCCCCCTAGATACTTATATTAATCTTAGGGTTAGTACCTTATAATTCTTCTATAGTTTAGCCTTATAATTATATTATATTATTCTATAAGTAATCCTTTTTTAAGTATTTTTTCTATTTATACTTATAATAGGTTATCTCCTTATTATTATTAGTATTCTTATTAGTAGTACTTTTAGAGTTACCGGAAGGCTTTTTTATACTATTATCTAGTAGATCGGTACTATCCTTATACTTAATAGTATAGTATTCGTACTTCTTATAGCCCTATCGGCTATAATAGTAATATATTATACTTATTTTATTATTAGGTATATAGGATTTCTTATTATTACCCTATATTTTATCCTTATTACTACTATTATCTTTATTTCTATTTTAGTTTCCGTATAGTATTTTATTTTAGTTAGTTTCTCTATTTAATTATACTATCTTATAGTATATTCCTTAGTTATCGGTAATAATACTTTTTACTATTAATATTATAGTTACTAGTTCTAGGTATTAGCTAGTATAACCTTTTACTAAAACTTTAGTATATATATCTATATTTATATTAAAGAGAAGTTAGTATTTAGCGAATATTTATTTAACTCTAATAACGAATTAGCTAGCTATTTTATTATTTATTATTTTTAAGTTAATTATATCGTCCTATATTATTATTCTTTCTTAAATAAGTATAAATTTTATTATTATATTAAGTCTAGTTTATATATCGTATAATAATTTATATATAAGTATTATATAGCCTACTATTAATTATATTTAGAAGTTAGGTTATTATATAAGTATTTACCGATAGGTTTATATTAACTAGTTCTCTTTTATCCGGGTCGATCGAGATTATCCTAAAAGCCCTCTTAACTATTTACTTTTAGATTATCTAATCGTTAGCTCTTACTAGTTTCTTTTCTTTTAAGTATTTAATCTTCTATTTATTAGTTTCTTTTATAGTAAATATAGCTCTTAGGGTTATTTATTCGGTATTATTTAACTAATCCTCTACTTAAGAGTCGATACTTATTTTAAATAATAGTAAGTTCTATTTAAAATAAGGGTTTTAATATAGTACTTTATTATATTATATATTTAGCTTATAGATATATTTAAATACTACTTACTTATACTAAGTATTTAATATTACTACTAATCTCTAGGGTATTAAGAATATAAATAAAGCTAAGCCTACTATACTTTAGCTATTTAATAAATTACTAAATTTATAATTATTTATACTAGGTATATTCTAATCGTATTCTAGTCTATATACTATAGATACTATAACTTTTAGTTATTACTTTAGTACTATATAATATACTTATACTAAAGGTTCTTTATATATCCTCTTATATCTTTTAGATACCTAAATATCTTCTACTAATATACTTATCTAATATATTAGTAGTATAATACTAGCTATATCCCTATAGATTAATTTATTTTCTATTATACTATTTCTAATATTTAAATACGTTATTTAGTATTTATTATTATACTTTCTTCTAGGGTATTCTAAACTATACTACTATAAAGCTATTATAATTAATTTCTTTTAATTTATACTTTTTTCTTATAAGATTACTAAACTTATAACCTATAAGATTTAGTAGAAATAACTATAATTAGTTAAAACCTAGATATTATTAAACTATACTACTAGATTAATTATATTATAGTTACTTAATTAAATCTATTATAAAACTCTTTAATTATAGTAGATATCTATCTAAGAGGCCTACCGTAGATACGACGTTATACCTAGGTATTACCAGCTGGCCCCCAGACGTATAAACTACGATAGGCACCCATATCCTTACAATAGCTTATATAGTACAAAACAATTTGATACTTATATTTGTAAGTGTTTCACTGATATTATCCCGTCATCTGGCCTTTAACTTGGTCTGAGAAGGCCCAACCAGACCAGTATTAACACAATATGCCGAAAGGATCTATTCATCGAGGTGGGGGCACGTGCATGAGGCGAGACATGCTCTCTGCCTATCACACTTACTCTATCTATATTTTATCTCCCTTGATCTCATATGCTCTTCTTGAACATTAGTTGGTCGGTCATTTTCCTGATCTTCACCTCAGCGGCGGCCAATACACAGTAATTCACACGAGGGTTATTAACAATATCCCACAAACACATTTACGGTATAATGACTACGATAGACCTTGGTCCCTACAAGCGCATCGTCCAGATGATCTGGGATCCTGAACCCGTCAACGATGTCGGTACTGATCTTCCTGTGTGGTGCCTTGGCTGTCCCTACACCCTCCGACGCGAGACAGAGGTCAAGACTGCCCGGGAATCTGTCACAACAACACAATCATCAACATCGAGAGCCTCATTTGCTCTCCACCAGAATTTAGCGAACAGCGACTCTACAGTGCAAAGCCACTCAGTGCTGCAGTCGCAGTCTTCACAAAACCCAGCAGCAATTAATGCGCCCACGGACAGCTTCTCGTCATCTCTTTGTTCCGATATACCAACGGGATTGTCAACTGGATGGCCTACAGCCTTTGTTAACGACTTCGAATCCCGGATATGGATGACGTATCGCTCAGATTTTACTCCGATCCCTAAATCGCTTGATCCTAAGGCGCTTTCTGCGCTCAGCATGTCCGTGAGAATCAAATCACAGCTCTTAGATCATAGCGGTTTCACCTCAGATAGTGGCTGGGGATGTATGATCCGTTCAGGGCAGAGTCTACTGGCTAATGCCATGGTGATACAGCAACTGGGGAGAGGTGTGCTTGGCCCACCCGCATTATTTTCTTGTTCTTACTTTTGCGTTTTATACACGCATAAACTGTTATATTAACTCATCTGACGTATAGATTGGCGAAGGGGCGCGTCTCCGCTAGATGAGCGTAGACTGATTTCGCAATTCGCCGATGACCCCAGAGCTCCATATTCTATACATAACTTTGTTCGACACGGCGCAATGGCATGTGGAAAATTTCCTGGGGAGTGGTTTGGCCCTTCTGCCACAGCGACTTGCATACAGTAAGAGATGTGTTGTGCTGGAGAGGCCTGTAGGTTTAATACTCACAAAGATAACCATAGGGCACTGACAGCGGCATATAACTCACCGATTCGTGTTTACGTCACTGGAGATAGTCCCGAAGTCAACGAAGACGCCTTTTTTCGTGTAGCGAAACCAGAGGGCGGGGATTTCCAGCCCACTCTTCTCCTTGTTGGAACAAGATTGGGGACGGACACAGTTACGGAGGCGTACTGGGAGGGACTTTTTGCTACATTCCAGATGACACAGTCAGTTGGCATCGCAGGGTGAGTCGTCTCATTACGGGGATATCTTATTAATTCTCTTACTGATATAAATAAGCGGTCGTCCATCGTCTTCCCATTACTTTATTGGTGCGCAGGGTTTACATCTTTTCTACCTCGATCCCCACCATACCCGCAAGGCTTTGCTATATTATGACGACCCCTCGAGATATGATGAGACTGAAATCCAATCTTGTCATACTTCACGATTACGACGACTTCACATCAAGGATATGGACCCAAGCATGTTGATAGGGTTTCTCATTCGCGATAACGATGACTGGACTGATTGGAAGAATGCGCTTGGTGGGATCAGGGGGATGGCTCCAATCGTGATAGCCAGCCAGCCAAACACCCGGCTTGGAGCTCGAGTCGAAAGACCTAGTGCTATCGATGAGGTTGAGTCACTGAGTGATGGCGAGGAGCGATGTCATTAATACGATCCTATCGTGACAGCATACCATTAAAATAGGCAAGTCAGGTATGTCGTCTTCCGTTATGAATGCAATCTATGGCAGGATAGGTCTCGGATTACTTCACTGCAGAGCTGTACCGTTGGGTTTTTTATGGGTCTGGGACATTGGGCGGTGTTCACTCTTGGTGGGCAGATACGTGGATTAGGGATCAGTTGAGGATTAGGATTGGAATGGCGCCTTGACCTTTAAAATAAGATTATTTTTTTTCTATCCACAGTCTCTTGCGTCCCCTCCTCAAAAATTTGTTGCTACGGGGCCACTGCAACTATATAGGAATTGCATGCTTCAACTGGTCCATATGAGAAAGCTTTGACGGCCGAGTATATACATCAAAGCAACACCACAAGTAAATCCCATCACACTGACCCAAAGAATTATGTGAGGGTTTTTGGTCTCCGCACACCAACTGGCTATATCGTTCTCTCCTTCTCCAGTCGTCTACTGAGCGAGTCTGGCTGTTTGGGCAACTATTACAGTACCATATGTATAAATAGTAGTTGATTCGTCTCTATTGAAAGAGCTCGAGGTGTTGGATATAACAGTTCCAAATGCTGACTGTTAATCTCACATGTTGTCGTTGGGATCGAGCTAAGAGGATTTATTCGTAGTAGTCTCATGTTGAATTGTATATGTGATGTCTTCCACATCCAGATTGATATCCTCAGCGCGCATCTCGCGTTTAAGGTTACGAACCGCCCTTTGGTGTTTTTTGCTATTTTCGTGTGCGTCATATTGCTTCTCGCTTTTGAAAGTCTTGTTGCACACGACACACTCTATTCTGATGGCTTCGACGGAGGTGTTAGAGTCCGAAAATTCCTCTTCAATATTACCATGAGAGTCGCTGGAGGGCTCCAGTACCGGCTCCTGGAGAATAGCTTCAGCCAGGTTCTTCTGGTTTGCGGCCCGTGATTTAGCTGCCTGGGCTGCAGCCGCCTCCCGTATAGACTCCAGTCTTTCGACTTCGGTCCGCTTGTCTATCTTGACGCGCGGGTCTCGCTTGCGAACGAACGACACAAAGAATCTGACGGTATCATTGAAGTCACGGATTTCTTTCTCCCTTAGCTTCTTGTTTTCTTTTTCCATCACTCGTCGTGTACGCCTATCAGGAGCATCCGCTAGTTTGTGGCGGTCCACCCAAGCGAACGATTTTGTAGTCAAGAATCCCGACCATGTTGCATAGAATGGCTTGACAATTGAGCGGAAATCGTCGCTAGAACGTCCAAATGAGGGATATGCGATGATATCGTGATTGCCACGAGCTGTAGCGGCTGCTTGCTCCTCAACAATGAGGCGGCTAAATATCTCTCCAAGCACACCGAAGAAGCCGAGGGGCTCATCGGTCAATGGTATTGTCGACGTAAAACCACGCATCAGAGACAAGATGTCCTCACTCGTAGTAAGCCGTGTATTATTGAAATACGTGGTTTGAGGAGCCGACACTTCAGGGTCCAGGTTCATTAGGATGGCATCGCGATGGGAGTCATACCATGCCCGCTCTTGGGGATCCGATAGCACATCATAGGCAGCTTGGACCTCTGCGAAGCGGCGTGTCGCATTCTCGATATCCCCATAGTTACGGTCTGGGTGCAGATCGAGGGCTTTCCTTCGATAAGCCTTTTTTATTCTATGCGAGTACAAGTGTTAGTTTTGACCTATGTACTAAATATTTGAGGATATCTCACTCTTCGCCGCTTGCCAATCGATCAATGCCTAACAACTCATAATAGCATGTTCTTCGACCGGATGCTCCAAAGTCCGCGTTGTCGTTGTGTGAGGACTGCTGTGCTCCCATGATTGATAGTGCTTTATCGCGTACTTAGGGTTTCGGCGTTGGTATTTCCGATAGTTCTTGGGCCAATAATAAATAGACTGGAAATAATTTTTTCTTCAGTATGCAATTCAATGTACAACCTCACCTCGGTCATACAGTTTCTCAACGTGGTTTCAGAAGAGCTATCATAAACCACTCTATGGTTGATCATCAGAAGTCATCACCATCTAAGCGAACTTTATCGTGTGAATCGTAAGACGTCATTTGGACAATGCCAGCACTCTATGGAGTCTAGTGTTTTTCTTTCTTTCACTCTCTCATTCTTTCACGCTTTATTTTTTTATATATTTATATTCTACTCCTCGTTTTGTTTCAATTAAAGAGCCAAGCAAGCCCTCATTCACTCTCCCTCAGATGTCCAAGTAATTGTCAGTGAATGGCAGACTCAGCAGCGTCCAGGGCTTTCTGGAATGTCGAGACGAGTTCATGTGTCTCCTCAAGGCCAACGCTGATGCGGACCAGGTCAGCCTCAACACCAAAGCCTGACGCCCAGTCCAGCTCGTGGTAATGAGCCAATAGGGCGTAAGGGCTTGTGAGAGTAAAGTTGGTACCCAAGCTTGGTCCCTTGGCTGTGTTGATTGTGTCGAAGAACGCAACCGCCTGGGATTTGGTATTAAACGTGACAGAAAGAAGTCCACCGTACCCACCGCCTGGGAGCCGACAGGCATCATAATAGGATCTGGTAGGATTATGCTTTGGATAGTAAACTCTCTTCACGGATGGGCTGGCAATGAGGATATCACATATGGCCTCCGAATTCTGGTTGATCCCGTGGATTCTGGACCGGTAGTCTCTGCTATTTCGCTCCATGAACACGATATCTTCGGGCCAATATGTATCCACAAAATTTGTATGCATAGTATTCCTGAATGATTCATAGTAACAGCTCTCTGGATTCAGGATCGCGGCTCCGCCCATAACGTTGCAGTCGCCAGAGAAAATCTTCGTCAAGCTGCTGACGACGATATCAGCGAATTTGATAACATTGACGTTTGCAATAGTGCCGATAGTTTCGTCTATGACCACTGGAAAGTCAAACTTGTCTGCTAACGAACGGATGCGGGAAAGGTCGGGACAGGCCAAAAGTGGATTGCCCGGGAACTCGCAGAATAATGCCAGAAACCGGTCTCCAGTTGTCAATCGCGCCTCGAGCTCATCCAGTTCGGCCGAGGAACCATGGCCGTAGAAGACACAACCAGGACCAAACTTTTGTAAGATCTTCAGAGTATCGACGTAGGGGAAGCCGAAATTGATGCTTTGCATATCCCCACGGGCCTTAAGCAAGCATCGGTGAATATTAAAGACAGCGTTCATACCGCAAGGGAAGAGGTATACGTCATCTTCTCTCAGATTTCTGACATCCCGAGTGTTGGGGTGCATGGCGGGAGGTGGAGACGCCGAAACAGCATCATCAACATCCATAGCCATGGCACCAGCAAGCCTTCGTTTGATGGCGGATTTGGCCTTATTGGCGAGGCTCAGGTCCAGATTTCTGCCATAGCGCTCCTCGAGAAAGCGAAGACTCTCGCTTGTTTCACAATCATCCTCCGTGGTTGCTGGGATTTGCAAAGCGGTTGGCACGATTGCAGCATACGTAACCCCGTAACGCGTATACCTCTTGGGTCCTTTGATGCCCTTGGTTTCCGAGCCCCTTGCTAACGATGCCGAAAGATGCGCTGGAGCATTGACAGGAACGAGAAGCCCCTCTTTAAACAAACCGTGACAGAAATCAGCTCTCCGACTTGAACATCCATCTCCAGTGTGTTGCCAATACTGCCGCGCGATCCCATACAATGTGTCTGAGGAGCATATGACTGCGGATACCACGGGTGAGAGATTTCGCAAAGCTGACGATTCACGTTGAGACATGTCCAAAGCCAAATCGAGGCAGTTGACCTGTGCTTTAGCACTGGGTGACGCCCGTGCCATAACGAAGTCTGCGCAGCGTCTAGCTATGCATGCAGACGGATATAGTATTGCTCTCTGCCCGGGACTGCCATACTTGGCCACTATGTCTGAGGCAAAGGCTTCAATGCTTCGATGAACAAAGAACCTAGCAAACAGGCGGATCAGTATCACCCATCCATGGAAAATAACCAAAGTAGGGCAGATTACCTGGGATAGCCTGTTGTCATACGGGTCATGACCCATTCATCGGCTTCTTCATACCCAACATTGGCTTTCCATGTCGGAAGCGAAACACTCACAGCCTGTTTTGCGCCTGGTTACTTACTGTCTCGTGTACTGACACCATCGAACAGATTGTGACATACGTGTGCCGTATCCTTCGGAATCGACTCTCCGAGTTCAATTTGTGGCATATCTAAACGAAACACGGACGGGTTTTTGTAGGAATGTTTCACAACTTTGATTGCGATTTGGTTATCGGATTACATTTCAAAAAAAATTGTGCATTGTAACGTGATATAACAAATTTATATACGAAATCACGTGTTACATCACGTTTTAATAAAGATATTAGTTATCAATTGTATAAGAAAAAAATACCTATAAATATCTAAGTTATTTATAATTAAAGATTCGTATAGCCGGATAGATTTTGAACCCATCCGAGCTATGCCACGATAAAAAAATACAGTAAGACGTGATACCCTCTGTCTTTGAAGCTCAGTAACCGGTAATATCTAAGTTATATTATAGTATTAATAGATTTCATCATTAAAAATAATTGTTCAGATATACCCATCCGATCTAGGCCTCAACCTCAACAAGTTACATAACAAGACGTGAATTAATATCCATAATGTATAACTTTAACTGGTAATAAAAATAAAGGCTGGTTGCTGAGCTTCACGTCTTGCTGTATTTTTTTATCGTGGCCTAGCTCGGATGGGTGTAAAATGTATCCGGCTAAACATATTTAATTATAAGTTCCAGTTTTTATTTAAACTGTTAATTAGGTTTTATCCAGTTTTATACTATAAGCCTAGTTACAGCATATCACGTGCTAAATACCCATCAAAACTTAGATAGTATATATCACCAAGACAGGGCTTATTTGACTCATGAACGACTTTCCACGACCATGTTGCCCTCAACTCGTATACGTTTCTCCTCGATCTTGAAGCAACCTACTAAATTGCAGACACTATATCGTTTATTCCACTCTTCTGAAATCCCGGCATGCAACGCTCTAGGAAAGGCGTCGACTGTTGAGAACGCCATCTTAGGCGCTGCTTATCGTCATGTATCTCGGCTAGGATTTTCATCACTGGCTCTCGCAGCTGGGGCTCGTGACTCGGGATATCTTGACATCAGTCCATCGGCCCTCCCATGTGGTCCTTTCAGCCTGATTTCATACCACCTCACAACACAAAGGCGGGCGTTGGTGAATCGGACAAGGGATGTCCTCCATGAACTTGAAAGCTGTGGCCCTGTGTCGATGGCTCAACGGATAGAAACGCTGGCATGGGAGAGATTACTAGCGAACCGATATATCATTCATAGGTGGCAGGAGGTGCGTCATGCCAATCATGTCTCTGCCTGATTACCTACGCTTCACAGCCGACCCCAGCTTCACACCCTGTTTATTTTCAAAAATCGGCTGACATGGATATCTGATCCATCATCATCATAGGCACTGGCGATTATGGCACAACCAGGTTATATTCCGGACTCATTGAGAGAGCTATCTGCCCTGGCCGATCAGATCTGCTACTTGGCGGGAGACCAGACAGTAGACTCTTCTTGGTATACCAAAAGGGCGAGTCTCTCGATGATTTACAGTTCAAGCGAACTGTTCATGACCAACGACTTATCGCCAGAGTTCCGAGACACAAGGGAATTCTTGCAAAGGAAGCTGGAGGAGGTAGAATATCTCGAAGACATCGTTTCCGGGCTGAGTCGTTGGATAAGCTTCACAGCTAATTCCGGTGTCAACATCCTTAGAAGTAAGGGGGTACGCGTGTAAAACAGCATTATTCTATTCGTCATTAATTTATTTTCAGGTAGGCTCCCTCTTCCTAGCATTGTATCTGGCGGATAATGAATGAGCGTGATTCCGTCCGTCACCTGACATTATTGAGACCAGCGGAAATCATGACTGGTAAGGTTCTTTGACGAGGATCCGTCAACCTATCAAAGTCCTGTCAGTTGATCAACCAATAACAATGATAGAGCAGCTCGTCTTACCTAATAATTTTAACGTCTTTGTCAAGTTTGGCGCGGCCCTCTATAGCGTTCGGTGTGATAAGTATGTATTGACGAGTCACCGAATTGCGGGCAGCTTTGATCTATTGTTATCATCTATTAGTTATAGAACACAGATGACTGCCACGATCGGTCAAGACTCACCAGCATATTTGTACTGATAGCTCGGTTGACGTTATCCATGAAAACATCAAACTCATCTAAACAGCGGATAGGAGACCCCATGGCTTCCCAGATAGCAAGCAGCATGCAGATAGACGAGAAAGACTTCTCACCTCCAGAGAGCGTCTTGGTGTTTCTACCGGCCGCTCTTTTCTGGGTCTGATCTGGCTCAACCTCGAGAGCGAGTTTGCGGCCACGGTGATCAATTTGCAGGTCACCTCGATAACCTCTCTCGCTGAGCAAATATAGGAATTGGACTCTTGTACGAGCAGTGATTAGTCTCTGAAATCTGCGCCACTTCTCAATTCTTTGACTAAGTGATAACTTGATGAGATTAAGTTCCGTCTCGATGATAGTCTTTGAGCGTTTGACTTCATCGTGTGCTGCCTTGGCCTTTTCCGCACGCTCATTGATTTCCTGATCTGTGGCCCCCTGGGCAGTCTCGCGCTCAACGAGTTTTGCATTGAGGGATCTGAACTTTTGTTGGATAGATTTAAAGGTTTCGTCTTCGCTTATATGAACACGATACGGACAGCATTCTTGCGCATGAACGGTGAACTGCTCAATCACCTTTTTTTGGTAATCACGTTTGGCGTTATATCGAGATTTTTTATCAATGGCCATGTCCCTCGATTCGTAGGCGTTGTTCTTTTCTGCCAGGGCCAGGCGTCTCGCATCCTCGCATTGCCTAACCTTGGCCTCGGCTTTGTGGATCTTATCTATCAAAGCTTCTTTATCCGTCCTTGCCGATGTTAGTTTGAGCTTGTATTCCTCCACTTTCTCGTGTAGCTTTCTCTTCTCCAAGTTCATCCCCCCATATTGCTCGCCAATGGTCTCCTTAGTCGCTCTCCACTCGTTCAGCTCGTCCCTCAAGCCGTTCAGACGGTCGTCGACGCCCTCGAATGCGTCAAGCTGTTCTTGAAGATCGAGAATGTGAACTTGTACTTGCAGCACTTGCTGTTTAAGCTGGGCGAGGTCGGCTTTGCATCCATCAAGCTCCGAGCCTCGCCTTCGAATTTCGTGCTGCATATGCCGCTGTTGATCCTGCAGCCTGCGTAGCTCTTGCGCGAGATGCGTCACCCGTTTCTGTTCATATTGAATTTGTGCCTCTCCGTCTGTTTTTATAATTGGCCGGCCCTTATAGAGTGAGAGTGATTTGCTGTTAACAAGCCCACTTGAATTTTTTGTAAGGTGCATCCCTCTGAGGTGCTTGGAATTCATGTAGGTTAAGCAGCCCTTGAGGGCGCGGGCGTTTTTGACAACATCTTCTGCTTCAGGCCTCTCTGTCATCAATATTGTTTTGTCTATGAAGTTATTGATGATTAATTGATCGCGGACAAGTTCGTTCTCAAATTTGAGAACACGAAAAATTGTATCGTGTGAAACATCCAGTTCGTCTGGAACATGCAGATGATGACCATTGGAAATGATAATATTGCAATCAACTCGAAGCTCGGTCATCATGTTGGCAAGGCGTCTCTGGTCAGCCAAGGAGGTAACAACGAAAGATGTCAAAGCACCTTTCAGGTACGTTTGGATCAGTTCAGCCCATTCTGGCTTGAGAAGTTGTATATAGGCGCCAAGAGGTCCAATCGGCTTTTTGTTGAACGTAGTGGCTTTTGCAATCCTTTCGATCAGTGCTTGCATTCCAGACGGCATGCCATTATGAACAGAACCTGTGCCTCGCTTCAGAGATTCTATGTGGTCCTTGGATCGACCAATCTCGTCGGCGACTCGTTTATATGGTCCCGTCATCAACTCTTCAAGCGTCTTCTTTTCTTCATCTCGCTTCATCTCAAGAAGAGGAATTTTATCCTGCATTTCTCGACACTTGCTCTTGATTTCGGATTCCTCATTCCTGGCAGCCTCCAGCTCAGCCTCCTTTTCAACAAAATTCGACCTGGATGCCTGATCAAGACGATTCTCCTCCTCTCGCATTTTTTGCTGGATGTTTTTAACTGTGTTATCTGCATTTTTGAGTCGTCCGTAGATGTCACGTTCCTCGGTATGAAGGCTCTGAACATCGAATTTAGCGCGTTGATATGTATCCTCAGCTTCAGCAACTGCGTCATCAAGCCCAGATGCATGTGCCTGAATTCGTGAAAACGACTCCTTGGCTGTCTCAAGGTGGGCACCGGCTTCTTCCAAGACGGAGGTCTTCTCCTCTATAGCCTGGTCAGCCGCGGTTATGCGCTCATCCAAGTTGAGAATAACCTGTTCTATTTGGTCCAGGGCCCGCTCCTGCTCAGCAACCTGAGCCCATGAAAGCTGATTGATATAGTGTCGCGCCCTCTCGCGCATCTCTGCGTTTTTGCTGACTACCTCGCGAAGTCTCTCGGCGGCCAACAAGGTCTTCTCAGCCTCTGCCACAGATTCGATAAGAGCGTCGCGCCTATCCTCGAGCTCCTGAGAAGTCTCCATGACAATCTTGTAGTCATTATCAAGTTGCTCAAGCTGCACACCTTGTACAAAAAATTTGTACTTTTGGGCTGGCGTCGACGAGTTGAGAAACTGGCGCGCATTATCCTGCGAAAGGACGTTCAATGGATTATCCATCTGAAGACAGTACCATTCCGAAATGTCGTCAACTTCTGCCTTTTTGGTTGATATGATTTTGCCCAAGGCATTCTTGACTTTGAATCCAGTTCCACTTCGCGAAAAATGGCGCTCAACGGTTATCGAGCTGCCATATAAGTCGGGCTGGAAGGCATCCGGACCCTCGTTTTTTATTTTCACCGAAAGGCTGGTGTGGTCCCTTCCCTCTTTGATGAAACTCTTAAGGTTGCCACCCCTATTTGTCGAGCTAGCCTTCCCACCAAGGCAGAGGGTCAAAGCAGTAAGCACTGCACTCTTGCCGCTACCGTTCTCTCCGACGATAAAGTTGATAAGCGGGCCAAGTTCGACCACGAGTCGGTCATGGCACATGAAGTTGATGCACTCGATCCTTTGAACGATGCCGCTCTCTGCCGGACAATTGTCACCTTGTGTAACATCGCGAGATCGAAATTTTTGTGTAGCACGCTGGAAGTCCTCGTCTGCATGCTCCAGATGCTCGTAGTTGCCGTCTCTGGCGAGCTCATATTGCGTTCTTGGCGGGGATATGCCAGGGCTATGGCGATCACTCAAATCCTGATCGCTGTCGTTTAGCCCACTGTCTGAGGACATCGGCGAGCCTGCCGTTGTGTAATGAGCTCGGTTCCTCTGCTTATCATTAGCTGGATTTACCCCGGACGCAGAAGACTGTATAAATCAAGTTGCTAGTATAATATGACGGGAGGAGACTTGCCGAGTGGAGTACAGTATCGTCTCCAGTATTCGCATTCGCGCCCTTTATAAAATGCCGACGCTTGCTAGGGGGTGCCATTACGCTGAAAGACATAGGTTACTGGGACGGCATTTGCGAGCATGAAACGTCAAGATGCGACGCGTTAAGTAATGTTGTTTATTTACTTGGTGCATAAGGGGTAATTATATAGTGGGTAATTATATAAGGGGGATATATATAGGTGGGTAATTGCATAGTGGGATAATTGCATAATGGGGGCAATCTATCTCATAACGGCTCTATAACCAGCAACCACGCGACAACTTCTGCCATCCCATATGGCTTTATAATCTCTCATATCCCTCTTTTCAGCAGTATCTCATAGTCTCCAACATTTCCTTGCTTGCTACTGTCGCGATGCGACTCTTGGGTAATATTTTGGCCGCGGCGGCAACCTTACTCACATGTCAACATCTCACGAACGCTTCGTCTCTCGAAGACATACCGGCAGATACGCCAGTCGCTTTGCTACTATCAACAGCGCATCATCACCTCTCTCGAGGAGAGACTCAGGAAGCCCTCGCGTATTACGACGCTGCCGTAGGCCGCGACCCGTTCGATTACTTGACACTCTTCAAGCGTGCGACCACTTATTTATCGTTGGGGCGGACGTCACTTGCCACTGATGACTTGAATAGAGCTATAGTGCTGGAGCCAGGTTTCGAGGGCGCCCATATACAGCTTGCAAAACTAAAAGCTCGAGCAGCGGACTGGGAGGGTGCAAGACACCATTATCAGCTATCACATAAGACACATGATTCCACGGAGCTGATCAACCTTGAAGAGGCGCATGGTGCAGCCATGCTGGCTGAAAACGCCCAGAAAAGAGGTGAATGGGAGGAGTGCATCAGCCATACCAGTGCTGCACTCAAAGTTGCCAATCGCGCCGCATCGTTATTCAACCTGAGGGCCCGATGTCACGCTGAGGCGGGACAGGTCGAATGGGCGATGCTGGACTTACAACACGTTCTTCAGCTCAGGCCCGGCAATATTGCGCCTTATATCAATATCTCTGCCACCGCCCTTTACGCTCTCGCCGACATCCCAGTCGCCATGGCACAAACACGGAGGTGTTTACAATCAGACCCAGACTCTAAACAGTGTCGACAGCTTTTGAAGCGGGAGAAGGACATCGAGAAAGCCCTCGCCAAGGCCGAGAAGTCTATCGGCAGGAAAAATCCCATGACTGGAATCAGAATTCTGGTTGGTACAGCTGATGACCCTGGCCTGATTGAAGATGTTCGCAAAGATGTGGAGGATCTTGTGGACCGAGGTGTCTTGTCTGGCAACGCGCCTAAAGGACTTTATTCGCGCGTTATTCAACTAGTATGTCAATGCTATTACGAGGTAAGCACGCCCTACAATTGTCTCTTTTCGAATCTTTGTATATTATACTGAAATTTCTTCTTATTATTCGCTACAGGCCAAAAGTAACAAAGCGGATACTTTTTGCGAGGAAGCCCTCGAGCTGGAGCATCATTCGTTATACGGACTATTGCATCATGCGCAAGCCCTGGCCGATAAAGACTTATTCGAAGCTGCTATACAGAGCTACCAGAAAGCCTTGGACTCCCACCACAATCAGGAAGACCTAATTCGCCCATTAATCAAAGAAGCTCAGATTGCTCTAAGGCGCAGCCAAACGAAGGATTACTATAAAATTCTTGGTGTTGACCGGAAGGCTGATGATCGTCAAATAAAATCGGCATACAGAAAACTTTCGAAGCAATTTCATCCGGATAAGGCGGTTGCTCACGGTATTGCCGAGTATGACGCCGAGAAGAAGATGGCGCAAGTCAATGAGGCGTATGAAGTGTTAAGTGACCCGGAATTGCGGGCCCGCTTCGATAGTGGTGACGATCCCAACTCACAGGGTGGAAGCAATCCTTTCAACGGCTTCCACGATTTTGCTGGTCCAGGCTCACCTTTTTTTACCTCCCATGGAGGCTTCAAGTTCACAGGTGGCGGCCGGGGAGGTGCCTTCGCTAACGGCTTTCAATTTGGCTGACGGGCAATATCGCTTTGGTATGTTAAAAGGGACGCATGATGTACTCGGTTTGCTGGAGTTTCGGCCTTTTGAAAGAATAGAAGCTTTTTACTTTACGGTGTAGACGCCTGGGCAATCAATGTATTCACGGCATTATGCCATATCAAGAGCTGTATCGAACTTGTAACCCATATAAAATGCTCCAATGCTCATGCAGACTCATAGGAAGATATTGCAGGATCGTATAGAACAGCTAGTGTTTCTGTAATTTGCTGGTTCAACTTCAAAGCGCCGCTCAAATCTCTGGTTGGCCTTTGTTGGCCTTTTTATATCATCGTATTTCACCTGCTATGAAAAAAAAAAGGTTACAATCAGACCAACCATTGATAATAGCCTGGCAACCTACCCGCCTCCCTAATTAAGCATAATACCAGCAGTCGAACCCAAATCTCATGGCGCTACCCTCTTCGTCGGCTATATTCTCTCCGTCAGTGGCCAGGCAGGCTGCATTAGCTGCTCGCGACTGGAGCAACGTCGATGGCTGGCTCCTTTCCAAGTTCGGAGGTCGGCTCCCACCCTCATTCGAACGCAATACGGACACACTACGCGCCTTGTTTGTGCTTGCTTCATTCAATGAGGCGGCTGACGATGCGCGTGACGCGCTTCACCAGGCTGAAGACACCATTCAGATGCCACAACCTTCGAGCTGGGCTCCCAGTTCAAGCAGCGGACTGGACCATGTTGGTGCAACCATATTGGAGGTTGTGGATCAATACATGCCATCGGATATAGCAACAGCCTTGAACGCTGTTGCAGCCGCAGCAGTTCGTCTAGGCATAATGACATCTGCCGATCCTGAATGTATTGCTTCGCGGCTTATCAAACTTCGAACACAGGTGTTGGAGCAAGAACATTTACGTGCCCGTCTGGACATGGTGAAGGAAAATGTCGACTACAAGGCTAATTACGCAATTCAGACACTCGACACGTTAGGAAGCAATGCCTTCAAATTGACTTCGGAAGTGGTTGAAGAGAACCTCAACCTACAGCGAAGGATCAAGTCTCTGACTGCGAGATTGGGCGATAGGAACGAACTCGCCAGATCAGGCGATATTGAACCTTCCTTAGATGTCAATTTTATCGTTTCTCGGGAGAAGGAATACAGAAAGCATGAGATCGAGAGGAACCGTCTCGACAGAGACCTGGCTCCTTTCCGTGGCCTGTCTTTTAATTTGGAAGTGGCGAGGGCCGACCTAGAAAATAGGATGCATGATTTGCAAGTACTGGTTGAGCGCCGCGATATTGTATTTGAGGGGTTAGTGGAGGCAGAGAGCCCAGTGAAGAGGCGATCGTGACCATGGCCACGGTGTTGGTTCAATGCGGTGGCGCTTATGGCCAGACTCACTACTCGGGCATTATGCAAACTCCAAAATTGTCACTACGTACGTTTCCCTCTACCGGCAACAGCACCTCCCAATCGACCGAACTGCCTTCCGAGCCCTGACCGCTTTGTAGGCGCCGTTGGAGGTGCCTGGGTAGATATCCCATCTTTCGTTACCGGCGATGGACCCGCCGAGTTTCTGATATCCTTATTATTGATGCCTTTCAGTTCCAAGTCACGGACGTCCCCAGGTGGGCCATCCGCCGCCACATCTATGCCCTGTCTTTGAGCTCGGCGGGCTCTTTCTTGAACCGAGCGGAATTTCTCAAGCAGCTCGCCCCAGCGAATGATACCCTCCTCGCGCCCTTTCAGTCGGTTGGACCTTTCAAATCCGGAGGAGCTGGGGGGCGCACTTGCCGATCGATCGCGATCAAATCTCAAGTGTTAGAATTGGCCAAGGTAGGTAGGTCTTAGGCTTCAAAGGGGCAACGTACACACGCGGTGCTATATGTAGATAGCCTATCGAACCAACGCTGTTCAACCGATTCTTCAAAGCAGCAAAGGCCGAGGATTGGGGCAAAAGCATTAAGAGTCCATACAAGCATTTGTACAGATGTGGGTGTTTCTCGGGCTCGAGTAGTTGCAATCTTAGGTCTAAAAGAGAAGCATCGTTAGACTGCAGAAATGCTCCTTGAATAGCAAATCTCTGGCCGGAAACTAACAGGTGAAGACTGGAGACTCGATAAGCTGCACCAACTTGTCTATCTGGATTAGCATATTCACCGTCATGTCAAGATCGGCACTTGAGGGCACAGGGAGCGCGATACGTTAGTGAATGTAACATTTGGGGAGCGGGATGATCTATCCGTTGGACGTCGTTCATACAAAATTTGAAGGAGATTATACGCTTGCTCGTAAGCTTGCGCGAGCAAACACAGGGAAAACGTTGCGACCGCGTTATAACACCAGGATCGAAATAAGGCCACAAAGAACGTTTGACCTTCCTAAAGCACATATTAGCACAACAAGACGTCTTATTGTATAAGATGACTGTGTAGGTTCGTGGATGAATCAATTGCCAGGATACGCGCCTTTGTCTCTAGGTTCCTGAGTCTCTTTCGCATCTCGGAAAGTTGAGGCGCCACGATGAGGTTATTGTTCAGATTTTGAACCATGATGCTGGCAAACTCCACGTCTTCTTCCTTCTCGATGCAATCTGCTAAAGTTCTGTATATACGCTCAGGACTGAGACTGACACAAAGCTGACGGATTATGAGGTTTCCCCGTGTTTCGAGGAGCTTGCGATCTGTTGAGAATAGCTGTAGTAGGTTCACCATAAAGTTTGCAAAGTAGTCATCCTCGCTGTTGCGGGATATTTGAGATAGTAATTGGAGATCTTTTGTCACGACTGCATCTGACGAGTCTGATAGCGTTTTAAGGAGTGCAGGAAACGTGCCATCATTGAAGGCGAGAAGTTTTCGAGGAGCTTTCCTGTGCAGCATCATAAGCCATGTCAAAGCAGCAACGCGAGTAGCTTCATGGTCATTCAGAAAGAGAAGCGTGAGAGAGTTGACAGCAGCCGCATAGTCCAGATCAACTACTTGATGGCTGCCAGCAAATTGCTGCGATGTGCTGCCGGCTGGGGATAGGGTGGGCTGTGGTCCTTGTGCCGGTGTTGGCGTACGGATCTCAAGTTCACGAGAGCCGGACAGAGACGCGCGATAACCGGTTGCCCCGTTAAAAGGTGCGTCAGAGGTTTCTTTTGTTCCAGTTAGAGTTCTGGAGGAGAGTGCCGGCGAAAGATCGGGCTCATCGGCCAGTGATACGACGTAATCCATGAGACATGTATTGACCTTCGCTGCAGCTTGTCGAATATTCTCGACACCGCTGGACATTGCTGGGAGCATATGTGAGAGTATAGTCGGGGTGAACGGCAGAACCTTTTCAGGACAGATATCGAGGAACTGCACAATCCATCGAAGCGACTCGAGTAGCGAATCTTCCTCTGCGGGATAAGTGTACAGATTAACGAAGATGAATGGATGATGACGGGGCAGTAAGCCAGACTAACCAGATGTAGAGTCCAACGATGCTGTCAAAATCTCAAGGATAGCCCTGTAATTGACGTGGACATCCTGTCCAGGCACCCAGTCATCATCTACGCCGGCTGAATCGTTGTCAGAGCCAACTTCGTCACCTTCAACAAGGTCATCACTGCGCACACTCCCACTGTCGATGGACTCTTCACGCTTTCTTTTCCCGCCTTCTTTTGACTTTTTACTATCGGTGATGCCTTTCTTGATGCGTGCTATCCGCTTAATCTCATTGAGAAATTTATCGAGGCAAGATTGAGTTGAGACATGTACATCACGACTCGGACCGCTCAAGAACCGGAGGAGGCCCCCTAGAAAGTCAGGTAGATAGGTCACTAATTCGAGATCTGGGATAGAATCCAATAAGGTGATCCATCCAACAAGAAACTGTCGTGTGAAAGGGTTTATTACCCAGATGCGTTCCTTGAGCAATGGAATGAATTTTGAGAGACTGAAAGCCGTGGGTTGGCCCGTATCGTGAGAGCCCAGCAGCATTTTGGTTCCATCTGCGGAGTCAAAATGACCGAGTTGAGGTCCTAGGACAGAGACGTAGGACGAAGCAGATTCTGAGACGATGTCTTTTATCAGTCGATCAAGTAATTCGGCACCATTTTTGACCGATAATTCGGAATCCGCCCCAAGCTGAAAGTGTACGACAAGTATATGGTGAGTAACAATACGTCAACCGAGACTTGCTATTAAGAACTTACTCGGCAGAGAGCATCAAAGATATCATTGAAGTAGACAAGTATCTCTCCTTTAGCCACCTTCGCAATGTTATACATTGCCTCACAGGCGTAGTAACGGACACGAGCATCTTGATCGGTGAAGCACGCTAAGACCGGTGGGACGATATGCGCAAGATACCGAGGAAGCTCCTGCATCGATTGGCATGGGTTATTAGAAGCCGTGCGGCTAAGATTCAACGTGTCAGGAATTCAGTATTCGACTTACTGGCCCAAGGGCGATTGCGGCAGCAGCGAGACCTATTAGGCCCCCGTTTCGGGCATGAGACTGGTGAACGGCGTACGCGAATTCATTGCAAAGCTGTTCAATAATCGTTTGTACTTTGTTGTACTCTTTCGCCGCTACAAGTTCACGAACGGTACGCTCGAGCCTGGTAAAAACATTCCTTTCAGCCTTGCTGACGAGACGAAACGACTCAACTCGGACACGTACTCAAGAGCGCCAGATTTGCGCTTATCATACAACTTGTCGTTCAACGCTCTATGGATGTGACTATCCATGGCTAACAGGAACGAGATATCCTGGCCTTAAAGCAATGCATGCTGAAGCCTAGACTTCCCGCTGAATGGGATGTGGTATCTTCCCATCCTCACCGACCACCTAGAGAAGGTGCCCCCCATTTGCACGTGCCCCCCATTTATTCGGATCATTTTGGTAAAAAGTATAAATATACTAGTGAATTAAGATTTTGATAGTTCAACTTAAGTAACAAAGCTTATATCTATAATTAAAATATTTACCTATATAAATATATCCGACTAAAATAAAATAAATAATAAAATATAATATACTTTATTTTTTAAACTAGGTAGCTAATATAATTCATAATCTTTTATAAAAATATAAAGAAAGCATTTTACTATAAAACTCTGATTATAATATATTCTTTAAATATATTCTTTTTAGATATAAATCAAGATTATTATATAATAAAGATTAATTTAATTTTCACTTTATATTCTTATATATCTATATATATAGAATAATTTATATATTAATATCTATATAATGTTAACGGCGACGCGCTATAATATAGTAGTTTAGGGTGCCGATAGACTTTTATTAATTAGATAACGAGAGTAAGCTAAACGAAGCTCTTATAGGATCTAAAGTAGGGTTTCTTAGCTCGTAATATAGTTATATAATTATAACCTTTTAAATCCTATAAGTCTTATTTTATTATATTACCCCCTATTTTTCTATTCTTTTCCGTATTAAATATCTTCTATTATACTTTTAAATACTTTATTCTTATTAAATAGTACCCTTTTAGTCTATTTTATAATTAAAAATTCGTATAGCTAAATAGATTTTAAACCTATCCGAGCTATACTACGATAAAAAAAATATAGTAAGATATAATACTTTCTATTTTTAAAACTTAATAACTAGTATAAACTTAATAGATTTTCGTAATAAACTTTCGTAATTATACTAAAGAAAACTAAGCCTTAAATAACCGGAACTTAATTTATATCTAAAAGTCTCCCTATATATTACCGAGTAAGTTATACGGAAAACTCTATTACTACCGGCTATAGGAGGAGCCCTTATTAGTATAAAAAGAGGGTTTTCTCCCTAGAGATTCTATACTATACGTAGGGCTCGATACGGTCGGAATTTCTAAGGTATAGATAATAAGTTAGGTCACGTAGGGCTATTATTTCTATCTATAATCGGTTTTAAATTAATAAAAAGATACGTTAATACTTTAAGCCTTTTAACGCCGTTACTTGGGACAATCTTTTAGTCTATTATTCTACTAAATACTCTTTTATTTTACTTCCTAATAATCTAAAACTATAGTACTTTTAATATTTTCTAGGCTTATAGGAGTAGGAGTCTTATATTTTACTAATTTTACTTATATAATATATTTATTCTAGTATTTTCTAGTATAAAGGATTATCTCTACCCGGAATTTGTACTCTCTATCTACTATAATTAGTAGGTTAATCTTATCGTATAACTATTATAATAGTAGGCCCTCGTATTCCGCCGAATTTAAAAAGTCTAAATAAAAGTAAATATAAATACCTATAAGAATATTAAGTTTATAGATATTTAACGCGATTACTTTCGTAATAATCAGAGTTATAAGAAGTGATTCTATAATTCTACTAATTCTACTTATCGGTATTTATAAAACACTAGTAACCCTAAATGCAGCTAGGTGTTAATAACTGATAAATAGCCATTAAATACTAGCTAATTATAAAATAGATCCCGAAATAAAGGATAAAAATAAACTATATTAATTAGTAAATAGGTCTAAATAGGTCTCTATAACCTATAAAAGAAGATATCTATCCTACCTAAAATAGGGAATTTAATATAATTATCGATCTCCTTATATATAAATTCCTACTATAAGAAATTATCTTCTATATCCTCTTCCCTATACCTATCGTAAAGACTATCCCTTTAATAGATTAATAGTTAGAAGAAAAACCCTATACGATAAATCTTTATATCTTCGCCGTATTACTTTACCTTTAAAACTTAATTAATTTATATTAACTTTTTCCTACTAGATTCTCGCGACTTTCCCGCAACAGCTAGACTAGAAATTCTAAGAATACTATTATATCTATTAGTTATACTATAATTTATAGCTCTTTAATACGATATAAAGAACGCCTTCGTATACTCCGATATAGATAGAAATATATACGTTATATAACCTATAGGCTTCGAAAAAGGAAAAAACTTAGTTTATAAGCTTAAAAAGGCCCTATACGGGTTAAAATAAGTACCTAGACTATAGTATAACTATCTTTTTAAACTACTAGAACTAGAAGGGATTTCTAAGTTCCCCGAAAATAACGGCGTATTTTTTTATCCGGAAAAAGTAATTTTTATTAGCTATTATATCGATAATCTAGTAGTTTTCGGTCTAGACGAAAATACTATAAATATAGTTATAAATAACCTTAAAAAGAACTTTAAAATATAATATATAGGAAGACTAAGAACCTTCTTAGGTTAAGAAATAGATATTAACTACGAAAAAGGGGAAATAACTATTAAATAACTAAAATATATATAGTCTTTTCTAGATAAATATAATAGTTATTACGAGAAAACTCGTATTAGAGGTATACCGAGTAATTATACTATACTAAGTACTATACCGGATATCCTAGCTATTAAATTAAAAATTAAAGACTATTAATAATAAATAGGGTTACTACTATATCTAAGTATTAAAACTAAACCTAATCTAGCCTTTTATATTAATAGATTATTAAGATTTAATAATAATCCTACTAGTATCTATTTTAAAGCTCTAGAAAAAGTATAAGGGTATATAAAAAGTACTCCTAGAAAAGGAATTAAATATACTACTAAAATAGATTAACTATAACTTAAATCCTATACAGACTTAGACTAGGGTAACTATCCGTATACTAGAAGAACTACCGGCGAATATATAACTTATATATAATATAATAATAATATCTTTAGCTAAAAATCTAAACTATAAGATACGGTATCTACTAGTAGTATATAAGCCGAATATACTACTACCTATAAAGTTAGTACCGAATTAGTATACCTATAAAGAGCTTATAACTTTATAAGGAATATATTAAAAATACCGGATATTAAT
>JAOYNU010117430.1:0-31103 GCA_026745395.1 Tympanopsis confertula | reverse complement strand
CTGCTCGCTATTTTGCTTCTTTTCTCTACATATCGGGGTTTTTTGGCGCCAATGCAGTGGTTTTCAGCTGGGTGGCCGCTTCCGTTAGTGACACCCCCGAGAAGAAAGCTTGTGCAATGGCATTGATGAACCTCACATCTCAATTGGGAAGTGTCTGGAGCCCCTACTTCTTTGTCGGAAGTGCTGCGCCTCGCTATATTCGGGCAATGATTTTGCTTCTTGCTTTTACAACCTTGGAACTGGCGCTCTGTTTCGTGATGAGAATGGTTCTCCGACGTGAGAACCGCAAAATTCTTGCCCGGCATGATGATTCCGAGAATAGACCCAACTTATACACGTTGTGAAATGACAGATTTTCCTCGGCGGGCGATTGATCTTACACTTTGGCTGAAGGTCTGGTTGTACAGCTCGTTTCTGCTTCAATGTGAATTCTTTTGTATAAAGAAGCCATATCTCAAGACGTGTTTAGCATTGAAATGTTGTGCGGAGCCCCTTCCGAAGGAGGAGCGTCAGGATGTCATCGGATCTTTGACAATTGCTTCGTCGGAAAAAACGCTCGTGTCTAGCCTTTCCAGTCTTTATACCGGACCAGAAATCAGCATTTGGTATACCATAATATTGACCATTGGAAGAAATTGCAAGAAAGCACAAGATCGGATTTTCATATAATATTTGGACATGACGCGGCGAATCCGCTACAATAAAACCACTTCACTATGATTATGCCTCCATGCGACAGAGACGAAGATCCTAAGTGTGCTAAAAGCAGGCTGCACCCGGACTGTGGCCCATTTGATTACCCTGAACGATATAGTAGCCAGGCAGACATTATATTTCAAGATTTCATCACCGAAGAGGCTTGCGTCCGTAGACGACAACTCTGCAACATGTTAGTGAATGCCCGCACTATACGCAAGACGAATAGCCTACTCTTTCACATAAGCATGCAGATGCTTGTCTCTTAACTGCTTCTTAACCAGCGCCTGGAAGATACGCGATGGCTCCGCGCCCCAGCCTAGGACCTGTGTGCAGAGTCGCAGCCCATATGACTCGACAGCCTGCTGCACCTGGATGGCCTGGTATTTGCCGACTTCTTTGAGGGCAGGGTCACGCGGCCACGGTGAATACGGAAGCAGGTATGTGAACTGGTGGACATCTTCGAAGCCGGCTTCCGTCAACATGTCGCGTAGTTTATAGTAAATATTGAGTTCGCGGCCCGATGCGCGACCAGCTGTATCCAGAGCCTGGACGTATTGGAAGAGGGGCGAGTCGGCGGTAAGAGTGCCGTCGTCACTCCAAGCCCAGACCGCGCTCTCTTGGGTTTCAAAATATCCGCCGGGCTTGACGTGGTTGTAGATATTCTTTATAAAGCCAGGCCAATCTGCTACGCATCTAGAGGAGGGTTAGAGCTGAATTGGAAGAAAGCGAGTGAGACAAACCCTGCGAGCAATCGTGCGTGGATGAAATCGAAACTGTTCTTTTCATATAGCCACTCGTCTTCGAAGTTCTCCACGATGAATTCGAGGTTGGGTAATGTCCATGTTGGCTGGATAGGACTGATGTCGGTTGCGGTTACCTGTGCTTCTGGGAATTTCCTATCATAGTCAGTCTCGGGGAGAGCCATTACGAGGATGCAACGTACTCGGCTATATCGAGGGCCCAGATTCCAGTGCCAGTGCCCAGGTCGAGAATCTTGCCGGGGTTCTTTACCGGGGCTTTGTGGAGCTCTCCTTTCATCAGCAGAAGCCAGCTGTCAAACCATTAGCGTAGTCAGGCGTGATGTAGCATTAATTCTCACATGTGGTGGGCCTGATGCACATTAGCGGGTCTGAGAAAGAACTATGCAAGAGCTGGGGTACATACCAAGTCCATTCTGTCTTGCTCTTCTTCGTCATTGGGCATCCTTATCTAGTCAGTCCTGGTCTTTCATTATGGAAAGGAATAATTACATGTATAAGCCCTGCTCGCGTTAGTACCCCACTAGTCTTATCGTATGTAGCTGACTTACTGTTCTATTACTATGGTATCGTCGTCCGTTCTCATACTCATAATCAAGGACACTCGATGATAGGGAGGTGATATCCGATAATTCATTTTCGAATTCACTAGTATCATCCTGGGATACATTAGCGATGGCCCGCCTGGGCGAGGACATTCCCACATACACAGAATTCATCCGGAGTCAGCTCCGCCGCGACGGAGATGCCATCGTCATCCATGCCCGGGGCCGGGCCCGACCCGGGCAGGTTTGAGGTAGCGGCAGACGATGCCATCGTGAAAAAAGCACAAGACACGATCTACTCATCCATTAGCTGCTGCAGACCCCGACAGCACGATCAGGGTCTCACAATCTCCCCGATCAACTTGTTCCTGTAATCTTAGATCGGGCGCAAGGGCTCGTTGCAAGCGTGTGCTCCTGGACTCGGGTCCACCGTTAGTAATCAGGGAGAAGCAACGTGAAGCAGCAAACTTTTCGCACAATGAAGCAGTTTCGATCCGATCTCGATCGCAAATAAAAAAGAGAAGAGCAGGAGGGGAGGAGTGACATAAAATCATGAAATTCGGTCTCTCTCCAGGCCCAGCAGTTCGGTAGCCAATCGCTGCAGGCTGGGCCCAGTTTGCGCAAACATTCGGGCTCGAGAGGATCCCGCCGGTGTGGTTAACTTTCCCGCTGCATTATGATGTACTTTGTCTTTGTGCAGGAGAGTTCATATACAGATGTCCCTCGCCGAGCAGTATTTACGCAACTACGATCTTCTCGAACGCAATATGTGGGGGTATTTCGAGGCCCTGGCGACAGGCCAAAGCTCCAGACGCTTTGCACGTAGATCAGCGCTGCGCTCGGGCCTCGGGGGCAATATTTTGAAGATGGAATTGTATGATCTACGCTTCTATGCCCATTCTGGTATAGTAAGGCCCTCGTGGGTTGTGAGGGATTTCGGGCCGCGTCCAGGACCGCAGAATATGCGCAGTATTCGAATGGGAAAGCTCAAAATCGAGGCGTGAGCAGTCCGAGACGCCCGGGACTGGGATCTATGCCATGCATGGGGCAGACAAAACCGGATCTCTGCACGGCAGCCACGTAGAGCCGGAATGACGTGAAGATATGCATCTTTTAGGGCCCTTAAGTTGAACTAGGAACGAGCAAGCTAGATGCAGGCCTTTTGCATGAATATCTGCCGACACCGTCATCGCCACTCACTGGACGGGTGGCGCGGTGACTTGTCCTACAGATCGTGCATGTAGATGCCGGCTATCTGCAGACGGAAAGACAGTCGAAAGCGCAATGAGCAAACATTGCCTGACCGTTCAACGCAACATGATTGCCCTCGGACTCCGTGGATTTGCAAGTTGCTTAAAATATACTCCTGAAGAGGGGTGGATCCCTGCCTTTGTTTGGCCCACCTCCCACATCGTACTTTTGCACGGGATGAGCGTTAAATTCCGTGGCGTGTGAGAATTGCAATGTGGCTCTCTACAATTGGCCTCAGAGTAATAAAGAGCGAAAACTTTAAGGCGGAAGAGAGTTCCTTGAAGCTATTTCCTAGCGTCATGCAATCGGTCATATTGGGGAATATGCTAATATACACTACTTGACCTTCTATCCATACAAGCGTGTCTATGTGCGCCATGATGGCAAGCCGCTAGCAAGAATCTAGCTCCACAAAGCCATTAACCATCCAACGGACTCTTGCAGGTGAACGAAGTCGTCACTGACCCTGCATACGCTTCCATCAATCCAGTGATGGCAGAGTAAGCACCGAGACCGGCAAGAGCCAAGGCGCCACAGAAATAAAAGATGTTGAAAACAGAAAAGAACATGCGCTTGCCACCCATGCTCCGGAACCCACGAACAAACCGCTTGAACCCGTGGTCGTGGTGCACAACGGCCCCAGTGGCCGGGTTGAAGCCCTCGCCGTCTGCAATGGCGTACTTCTTGATCCAGAATAGCGTGGCCAGCATCGGCGGGAAAGTATAGGTGAACTGCAGGATACAGAATGCCGCTACCACAGATGTGAGGTTGGAGAAGCTGGGAATGCCCGCACCAATAACGAATGCGATTGCCCAGTAGATGGGGATGAGAGCAGCCCACAGGAATTTGCCGGTCTTGGCCGTCAATGGGGGCAAGTGGAAGATACCCACTAAAATATTCGTGTACAAAACGCGCAGACCAAGGTTGCCGTATAGTCCAGCAGCAATCACACCAGAAATCATAGCGAACACGTTTCCAGCAGTCTGGATAGCGTAGTCGCTGATCCCAAGGTAAGTGGGGTTGATAGAATACTGTCCCTGGTAGCCATACATGAACAGGCCGTACAGCATGTAGACGAAGTAGATGAACGCCTGGGCTGCCCACATTCCAAACAAGAAGTCCTTGGGACGCTTCATCTCAGCCATGAACTCTGGAAAAACCATAGCGCCTCCGTATGCAAAAACTGATTGCATTGCTCCGGAAACTGAAGCTGAGAAGTCACCGGGATCAGGAAGTCCACCAGTAGTTTTTACGGGCAAATATGATCCATCAGCCAATGGATCAACGAGGGTCTGAGTGCCGTTGGTGAAACCACTGGCAATGGCGGCACCGGCGGCCTGCGAAGCACCGGCATAGTTAGGGGGCGAGTGAGCTGCCCCGACCATTGTGATGATGATACAGATGATGTTGCACCACACAGCGGCGTTTGCAAGCCATCCGAACTTCTGCAGAGTTCTAACCTGACCAAGGAAAAAACCGACCAGTGCCCAGATCAGGCAACAGATGATAAAGCACAGCTTAAATTGAGCTGCTTGGGAAAGTGCCTCGCCATTGGATATAACAATGAGACCGACGTTCAGAATCAACTGAATGCCCTGAAGAATGTTGAACAGGTGGCGAGCCCATTGGCCGTACAACCTAAATCCCATCTCACCAAAGCTTCGCAGTGGGAATTGGTATGAGTCCAACCCGAGGAACGTTTCGTAAAGCAAATATCCGGAATACCCAGCCATCACCGCGAATACGGTATATAGAGCAACACCAGGTCCCCATCCGACAGAGGCCATGGCATAAGGAAGCCCGAATGGGCCAAGAATATCAGTTGTAATCAGATAGAAGATGGCTCCCCTCGTCGCTGTGCGGAGGGCGCGTGAAGCGTTGGTCCACTCCTCCTCGGTGATCGTCATTCGTGTTGCCGGGTCGCTGGTATTCATGGCCGAGGCGTCTCGCGTGGCATTCTCTTGTGTCTGCTTTACGCCTCCGTCACTTTTAGGTGGGATCAAGATCGACAGGACTCCAGTCTCAGGGATAGTCGTGTTATCCTCCTCGATTCGGGTAAGTTTCGCATAGTGATGGTACTCATCGAACGTCACCGCCGAGTCAAATTGCTTGCGGTGGTGTGGAGGGATAAGAGTGCCATAGCTATCAGGGGAGCCTCCTGGCACTTGGCTCACACTATCTCGCGTCTTCTCGTCCTCGTGCTTTTCCGGCTGAGACATTGCGCTGTGTTAAGGGAACGGCTCGCAGCAGTATAGAAGGAAAAATTTTCGCCCAACTGGGGAGTATAGCATGCGACTGGGGCCTATGCGACTTATACGGATCATGTGGAACCAGGCCCTCCAGAGATGAGGAGGCAATCCTACTGCGTGGCCAATTAGGGCTGGCAACGCTGCTCCATCAGGGCGCGGAGTGCGACGGATTGCCGACAGCCGTTCCCCTGACGCACCAGCTTCATGGACATCATTTGTTAAGGTCAATCATGGCCAATTGCAGTAATTGTACCAGGCGATCTTTGTCTTGAGGTATCGGGTACTCGCTCGCCCAGAAAGCCAAGCCAACACAAGCATTGCAGTGGCGAGCCGGCGTCCTTCACAGAACGCACTACACGGAGCCCGTGGCGTTTAGCGGAGAACTGTGGAGATCGTTACATCTGCCATCGAAGAAGTAGCGCCAATCGTGAGCTTTGTGATGTCTCTCGAGGGTCCTGTGCGGCGGGCATCCCTCGAATCAAAGAGGATTGTTATATGAGGTGGGGCAAGAGAGATTGAACCACGGATCCTTGCTGGCAAAGCTGTCGAGATGAATCATTGCGACGGCGAAACTCGCCTTCGCGGTCACGACAATCGCGCCAGAATCGACGCATATGTGATATCCCTGGATTTTTTCATGTTGAGGATCCGTGCCGACAAGGGGCAGCTTTCCTCCCCCGCGAACCCCTTTTTAGCCGACGGCCAACCAACAAAAAACATTCATGCGATATACTTTAGTAGTCTAGCCGAGGATATTAAAGACCCAGTCTTGATATTGACGACTAGCATTGAGTACTTATGGCCCGAACGAGCCACTTTTAGCCCGAGGCGCCCTCTGACATGAAGCAAAGTAGACGACGCCGGCGACCTTTGTGAACACACAATTGCGCCCATTAGTCTTGGAATTTTATACTTTATGTAGCAAGTACCCAGAAACTATTTGATAGGACTTTTGTGGTTCTGGAATTAGGTCGCGAAGATACTTAGCGCTCGCCAAGTGCAACAGTTGTCTCGAGGACCAAATGTAGGCCAGAGCGACGAACATAAACCGATTGAATTAGGATGTCTATGTTCAGGCAGAGAACCATGCAAATCAATAGCTGACCATGCTAGCGACCGTGTACATTTAGACAATACAAAGCTGTGCAGTGATGAAAGACACAACATGGCTTAGCTTTACACACGCCTCGGATATGCAATAGACTCAAAATAAACTTGGATTCATGATCTCGTATCTATAAAAGTACACATAAGCGGCGCTTGACATAAGAACACTAGTTGCTGTCTAAGACAATCACTTCCGCTTCCACCTCTCCAATGCTCTCAACTTGAAGCAAATCCCCAGCATTGACGGAAGTGACAAATGCGCCATCTCCTTCTCCTAAGATAGTCTCGTCATTGCCGTTAAGCTTGACCTTCGACTTTCCTTGTTTTGTCATTGGCAGATGGATATAGACATTGCGCTTCTTCTTCGACTCCACGATTTCACCGGCTCCGACATTCCAGGTGAAGGTTGAGTTGGGAGCAATAATGCCAGCTCCCATGACAAAGTCTGCATGGATAGGGATAGTCTCAGGGATCTTGGGGACAGCAGCCTCCTCCTCGGCGGGGGTGGCCTCAGGACCAGCAGCGAGCGGCGACAGGATTGGAACAAAGGCCTTACGCTTAGCGTCTTCGGCGAAGGTCTTGGTGTGATATTGCGGCTTCAAGCCGTTCTTCCAGGGCAATGCCCAGATCTGCAAGAAATGAACCGGCTTGTCCGACTCGTTCTGCTCAGAGTGTGCAATACCTATTCCGAATAGCTTATTAGTTTATGTTCTTGCTAGTGTCAATGCCGGGAGAAGACTTACCCGTTCCGCCGGTAGTAAATTGCACGTCTCCGCGGTGCATGCGATAAAACGATTTTCCTTGAGCTCCCTCGGCGCCCTTCTTGAGCATGCTATCGCGATGCGTGAGCTCGCCATTGAGGATATAGCTGAAGATTTCCGCGTCGCGGTGGGGGTGGGTCGGGAAGCCATTGCGGGCTGAGACTCGGTCTTCGTTTAGGACTCGCAGGCTTCCGAAGTTCATAAACCGGTGGTCCCAATACCCGGCGAAGCTGAAGGTGTGGAAAGACTTGAGCCAGCCGCCGTGCTCGGCATAACCGCGCTCGCCAGAGAGGCGGAGCGCGACCTTGGCGTGGGCGAGGGTGTTGGGCATGGTGTTCGTCGCTTATTTATGGTGGCTTGCTGCTACTGCGACAATTTTTTCTTTCTTTGCGATAGATATTTTGCAGGGCTCCGCGGGACCTCCTCCTTATATAGACAATTCACGGTGATCTCGAGGGTCGTAGAAGAGTCTAACCAGGTTATGAATTGCTTATGGATTTCTTATGGAGCAAGAGCGCAGCCAATCAAAGTCCGGGAGACCCGCTTTTCTCGCTGATGCGTTGCTGACTCGCCGTTTCTAATTCTCCCCCTAAAGTGATCGTCTGGATTAATCGCGACTCCGAGATTATTAAGGAAGCTGCCATGATTCGTGGACAGCATCTGTGATCTGAGCTTGAGTCAGCCTGCAACGATCGCCAGGTGTCGACTGGGGAAGAGGACTGATTGGCCAAAGCACTTGAGAAGGCCTGGATTCTGTGTTCGGAGTGGCAAGTGCAAATCATAAACTTGAAGCCTACGGAGTATGCATCTGTCATTGCTTGCGCGGGCTGACCCAGATTCGATCACGGAGAAGCAGTCTCTGATTGCATCGATCCGATGGACACCAGCAGATGGAAGGGCTGGAATGCACATCTCATTTTCCATGGGATTATGAGGCGCTGTTATGAAACTCAAAGCCCGATCTGGTCTTGCATGCTGGTGATATACGAGCCCAACAAGCTGGGAGAATGCGATGCGATTGGCGTGAACAGGCTTCCATGAACCGAGATGGGGGCCAGAGTGATCACAATTGTTGACTAACCGAATCAGTAGACGCCCTGTGAAGTTGCAATCCCAGCACTCTGGATCGCCAGGGATCTGGGTGAGACAATCAAAAGGTTTGTGATCTTGACAGGGCCAGAGTCGATAAGGTGGCGGGGTTTAGCCCTCGGCAAGACCCTACGTGGTTCGAGCGTCGCCACTGGCTACAGCCTCAAGACCTTCCATCTCAATGGGGTCGTTGACCATGTCAGATCATGCTAGTTTTGTCGGTACATGCCGGCGCGCGGCTTCAGGTTGTCTCGTAACATACCAACCCCTAAAGTGCCCAAAGTCGTTTGTGTAGAGCGGGTATGACCTTGGAATGGAAACGTCGAGTTTGGAACTTGAAGTGTGCAGATTGTACGGCATCATGGACTGGGCGTGTTACAAGATTAATTCTCCGAGCAAAATGGATTTCATGCTCGCTGCGGGTGCAGATACACATGCTTGAGGCAACACTGGATGCTACGCTAGGCGTGTACGAAGTACAGTCTGCATGGATCTTCTTCTGACTGCTACGTATCCCCGGGGCTTGACGCGCGAGATATCTGGCATCGACGCCGCAATACTCCGTACCGAGACGCACCAACACCCCTGTTCGAACCTCATGGGGCCGATCCAGACTGTCGGGTCACGCCTAGAGGGGACAACATGATGATCCGGTCAAGACTCCACTGCTAAAGGCGATCGATTGGGCGGCCAGAGGCCTCGGGAATGCGCTACTCGCGTGGACTCCTTGTTTCCTCCGACTTTGCAGCTTCTGGGTTTGCCCCTCATCCAGACCGCTGGGATTCAATCTGGCTTCAGTCGGGCTTTTTACTCTTTCGCTCTGGCAGCAAGACGTATATAATCCCCAGGCGCCCTGGAACTGGAGTTGAGTCTGATCTGTCAAAATAAAAGAGCAGAAGAAGGTGCGGGGCGCTCCGTCAATCCAACTTTGTTGGAAGTAAAAATCACCCCTGGGACCTGGGGCTGCCGCGATTACTCCACAGTACTCCGTAAGCCCTTTTGGTCTGCAAATTAATAATGAGTGACAATTATTGCTGTCGCGATCGGTGACCTCCAATTTTCCGTTGAATCCGATTTCATCCTTTCTCGGTCCTACCGAGTGTCCCCAGCATGGCGGATGACCACATTGCCGTCGTATGTACAACGGTGATATATCCTAGAGCAGCGGCTGATACGAGTAGGATGCCGAGTTTGAGGACTCGGACAGCGCATACAGCCCCGAAGAGGGAGACTGGCAACTGTAAGTACGATCTGGTCAATCCTGATAATCAAGTCACGTGTTCTAATGACCCCCAGAAGGGGCGACACTGCATCGATCGATTCAAGCATCTATCGTGGACTGATAGAAAATGGGCGAAGGTACGGTGGAGGGGAGCGATCATTGGCGCAGTGCTGATTCCTGTCCTCAGATATCAGTCCCTGAGGAAGCATGAGTACCCTCTTCCATCCGATGAACTGCAGTTCGAAACATACGAAGCTGGGTAGGATACATGATTTTGGTGAGCTTTCATGTACTAACGTGCGCAGGCATATGGTGGACCTCATTTTAAACCATCACAAAAGCAATCCACTTTTCCAGTCCCCAATCGGACATGACCGGGATGCCAATATCCGAGTTCTTGATATCGGAACGGGCAAAGGAACGTGGGCTCTGTAAGCAACTACTCCCATCTAGGTAAATGACTTTGCGCTAACCAAGCTTTCCTCAGCGACGTGGCTGACATGTTTCCAAATGGCACAGTGAGAGGGGTAGATCTTTATCCACCACCGGTCGACTGGACGCCGCCAAATTGCATATTGGAAATTGACGATATCCTCCAAGAGTGGACCTGGCGAGAGCAATTCGATTTGATCTACATGAGGAATATGCTTGGCTCATTCAACGCCGCAGAGTGGTCCAAAGTTTATAAGCAATGCTACGAGTGCGTTTCAACTGGAAACTTTGAGTGCTTTTTCTGACGAGGTTTCTAGGAAACTTCAACCTGGAGGATGGATCGAGCAATTGGAAGTCGGTCCATTCATCGAAAGCGACGATGGAACTTTACCAGCGGATAGCGCATTAGCATCATGGGGACAACTTATTACTGGCTGTGGTGAGCGATCGGGTCGCTCGTGTGATGTGATATTCACTATGGCCTCCTGTATCAGAGATGCAGGCTTCGTGGACGTGCACGAAAAAGTCTACAAATGGCCAATCGGGCCTTGGCCGAAGGATCCAAGGATCAAAGAAGCAGGGTTGATCAATTACAAACATTGGATGACCGGTCTCGAGGGGTGGGCGATGTACCTTCTGACTCGATTCGGTACCCCGAAGCCTTGGACCAAAGAAGCAGTCTATGTTTTCTGTGCGAAGATGCGCAGCGAGATCAAAAATACGAACTACCATGCATATCACAAAGCGTGAGTCACTCTCGGCTAGGAGCACCTGGATTAGGAGACAAAGCTGACCTCGTATAGCCGAAGAGTATGGGCTCGGAAGCCACATCTTGGCGAAGTCCCCGAGGACTCCAATAGATCACGCTCACCGACGGCGATGTCTCAAGATATTTCCCAACTAAGAGCAAAGTCGGATTCGGGGTCTCCGAAATCCAAGTCTGGTGAACTGCCACGCCAAAAAGACAAGCCGAGTTCGGAGTCACCGAAGCCAGATGACCCATGACTTGGCATTGATGTATTGTTATGGCGTTAGGTGGAGCGGCGTTGGATATTGATACAGAAAGATGGGGCCATACTGCTCATTGATATCATTACTGGAGTTTCTGGGAAAGAATTACGGTTCCTTTGTTAGTGCCCTTGCAAGCCAGCCGAGGTCATGAGGAGTGGCTCATTGGTAGAAGGGCGTTCTTTGGAACTGCCCGGGTCTTTTAATTTTGGGATTAATATTCAGATGAAGACTGAGACACTTCACGTCTGAATCATTGAGGTTGAAACAAGCCATAAGTACGATTGAAGGACACTAGCTCTTGGACAGCATATCACATTGACCAGGTTGTCTTCAATACGTTTCAGTCTCAGTCTATCTGAATGAATGAGCTGCCGTGACAAAGAACTACTCGACATACATGCAACGCTTATGGAATGAACACATCTACCATTCAAAGATTCTTCCTTTGTGGCCTTCGCGGCCTTGCACTCGAGGTCACTGAGCAGTTTCTAACGCTATTGTCTATAGATTCGATATGGAAAATCTTGATCGATATCATGGCAAGCTCTATTAGCATACGGAATAGGCTATAGCTTGTGCCCTTCTTTGACCCTCCCCCTTTCCCTAATCCTTTCTCCTACAAAAAAGCCCAGCAACCTCCGCTGCGGTGATCTCAAGGCCGTCAGTAGCCGCCAACGGCAGTCCGTTAAAGTCCCCAACAAAACTTATTGGTTTTCTCACAATCACGAGCCCTGGAGCATCAGAATCCGACTGCGGAAATCCGAAAAAAGCTTGAGGGTATTATCGTACATGTTTTTTAAAAGTTGGATAGTAGAAGAATCAAACTAGATTTTTGTTAAGTTTGGGTTTCAAGACTTGTGACAAGCTCTCTTGCAGCCTCACTGCCGCCGAGGTGTTGAAGAATTTGTGACATGATGATGTTACTCATTTCTGCTACAAGCCAGCAGCCACAATATTCAGCTCTTTTCACCAGAAAGATGGTCCAATAGGCCAAAACAATAAGAGCAGCAGGGTCGTTACAGATAACCAAGCCGTGAAAGTGACTCGGTATTTTTAGCAACCACTCTGTCATACCTTTCCAAGCGACGAACTCATCATCTGACGAGTAGCTAATTTCACAGCATTCGGCCAGTAGTGCAATAGCTATCACGGGGGCAAAAGCATCCATTGCATTATCTGGCTTCCCGAAGATTTCTGCCATCTGATGGGGCAACTCCCGCAAACAATCGACCACAGTAAGAGGCAAATATATCCGATTCATGTCATAATTTTCATTGAGCACCCTGCTAGCTGCAGCAAGAGCATTTTGAACATTTGAGTCAATGTCCTGTCCAGGATTTGGTTGAAGCATATCAGGATTAGCTAGATCATGAAGATTCTTCATAATCAGTGCCAATTCGGGCCATGTGCTTTGTGATTCAAAAGAGCCATGCAACTTGAATTCAGCCCATTTTAATATTCCGCCGATGTGGCGGATTGCTCTCCTGTTTTCCTCTGATTCAACCGGGGCCATGTTCCCATTTCCTTGCCTTCCCATAGATTCCAGCCCCGAGTAAAATGTTGAGGCAAGCTGCAAGAAACGGGCATTATGTGCTCCTCTCATTGATATGTCTGTCGCATTTGTACTCAAATGAAAAGCCGCGATAGCTAATATGCCGCATGTCAGACCTTTCTGCTGGAGAACAAAAGATACCACTTCGGTTTGCCGATGTGGGGGAACTGGTTGAAACCCCGGCAAGGTGAGTACAGTGACGGAAATAAAATGATGCAAGTAACCAAAAGCCTCTAGGTCAACATTAAGAGGAATAAGACTACCCGTAGGAGCAATGCGTACATCTTGACCCGGGTTGCTGTGGTCTGATGGCCGAGGCGAGGGCGAACGAAACTTCGAGACTGTGGCTACATCCATTGGAGAAGCAACTTCGAAATATCGCAATTTCGTTCCTCGAAAAAGAGTCTGAACTGCCGCTGGTCGCGACATGGGCTTGCTGGAGACAGGGCCATGTATATCGCTCCAGTGACGCTGCATGCGCTTAGAACTAGTGCACAAGTATGAGCACCCACCTGCAGCACACGCAAGGCCAGACAACACGGGTATCTCTGGGACCGGGGGACACTCGGAAGCTGGAAGAGACACATCTTCTGGTTCATAGATATGCAGTTCATCGATTCTTCTTAAGCACTGCTGGCGATCATCTCGGTAGATTTTATGCCGGAGCAGGTGGCCTCCTACTGCGCCCTTCTGAATGGCGTATCTGCATTCTCGACAGATCAACACGCTGTATTCTGCATTATACTCGAGAATGTCATTTGGCCCAAACCTCATTTTGCCCAGGTGATGGCGATGGTAGGGGATGGAGTCTGTCTACACGGACCTGATCGCTTTTCGGACCCCACACAAACCGAATCCGGTCTAGCCTGTAGATTCTCGTCGTTGGAAAGAACACTATGTAAGGTGACATTGATTTCTAATATGCAAACCGATTGTATTCAAATTTGCTTGATCAGCACGGCTGAAGGCCAATTTCATTCGCCTGAAATTAGTATCATTTGTGCTTGATAATTGTCAATGATAATTGAAGTGGGGCCGGACTACCGGACCTGGAACCCCATATTGTGTTCCTGCCGTGTTCTATAAGCACCAATCTCAGTCTATCGATATATCAAGATGGCACTTAAATAGAGGCCAGTGCCGCTGGACATGTCTTCGATTTGATCACAGCCACGCCCCTATCTTCTAACCAGCGATAACCCAGAAGAAACCTTGGAACCTGCAATGTCTTCGCCAAAGAACCAAGCAGCATGGCTGGTGAAGGCCGGAACTCCGCTGAAAGTGAACGATGCTCCATTGCCTACCGCTGGGGCCGGTGAAATAGTCGTGAAAAATGCCGCTGTTGCGATCAATCCACTTGACCGCCATATGCTGGATCATGGCGTGTTCGTGCAGCAGTGGCCAGCTATCTTGGGCTGTGATGTCGCCGGCGAGGTATACGAGACTGGTGAAGGCGTAGATCGATTCAAGAAAGGAGATAGGGTGATCGGGTACGTGAGCTCGCTCTCAATTAAGAATTTATCTAACAGGCTTCTCGAACCAGTCACACCATCAATCTTGTTAGTGGCAACCCTCGGGACGGTGCGTACGCCCTTTACTCTGTGGTATCCGCAGATAAAGCAGCTATACTCCCCGATCACATAACCTACCATGACGGTGTGGTAGTCCCCTTTGCCCTGGAAGCTGCTGTATGTGTGCTGTCTTTAAAGGAGGAAGGAGTGGCAATGCCTGGGGTCGCAACGCCGGCCCTTGGACTGCCATATCCCTCCCTGCACCCTACACCCGCGAGGAAGACGCTTGTTATCTACGGCGGCTCTTCATCTGTGGGATCTATGACTACGCAGATTGCGACAGCAACCGGAATAGACGTCATCTCGATCGCGAGTGCACACAACTTCGAGTTCTGCAAAAAGACTGGAGCAAAGCGGGTCTTTGATCAAAAAGATCCCGATGTTGTCTTGAAAGTCACCAAAGCGGTGCGCGAGTACAGTTCCAATGACTTCATCGGAATTTTCGACGCTATCTCCACACCAGCAACGTACGCACACGATCTGGAGATTCTTGCAAAGTTCGACGGCACTCATTTGGCTTGTGTGCACCCTCCCCCAGATGATGTACCCTCCAATCTTAAGGCTGGTATGATATTTGCTGTGAACGAGGTTGCAACACCTGTATGGAGAGATTTCGTCACCCCAGCTTTGCGGACCGGAATGCTTCAAGCTCTCCCACCTCCCACTGTTGTTGGTAAAGGCTTGGAGTCCTTTCATGTCGCATTGGAAAAATCGAAGACCGTCAGTGCTACAAAAATCGTTGTCGAGCTGTAGTTGAACACGGTCCATGCTGTGCTGTAGCCAGCGAAATCCACTTGTCGGGCTCTGAAATATGCTTGTTCTCAGCTCTCATCAGCAGATAATAGAAAATCAATTCACTCATGGTGCCTTGCAACTCAGAATGCTCGTGATTTGGTCCTCGTCTTCTTGCCTGTAGCCTGAAACTGTTCGATGCTGTTGCTCACTAACTCTAGTAGATTCCTGAGTATATAATGCTCGAGCTCTTGTCAAAGATGTCTAATAGAGTAGGAGCCTAAAGAAAATTATACATCGCGCTACAGCATGGGCTTCTCGGCAATAGCCGCATCACAGGCTCCGAAGAATGTGGCAAGCCCGAGGCATGATACTGATCCCAAAGTTGAAAGATCGGCGTTTCTACAGCACCCCTGGATTCCTAGCCGAGACATACATACTTCCCAGCCACGAGCTGACACCTTCGCTTGCTTCACCGGGGGCTGGGAGTTTCTCCATGTGTGCATCGTCTCTCATGGGAGGCTATTCGCAAACTTTCTATCCGAAAACGTAAACTATCAGAAATAATGATACTATCGACTAAGGGGCTCTTAGCTTTCTCCACTTTCATGCTCTTATTAACTTGGTATAACATCAAGTGTATCAGTATTTGACCGATTTAGGGAAGCTTAGATGAAACCGCCTTTCTATTCATCAGCTACGTTGCAACTTGTACGTACTCTATAAGTATAATAGAACACATGGCAGTTGTGGCCGCTAAGACTTTTCTAGTCCGTTGAATTAAGGTATCAAGCATAAAGTATGTTTAGGGTGGTGCATATTTCTCCTGCCGCGACAATCTTCCGAATGCGGCTAAAATAGTACATCCGTTTTCAGTCTACCTCCAGTTCTCTACGGCGAACCGCTGCCATGGGCTAGACTAAGACCGTAGACTATAGCGCTTTCAGCTTAGTAGACAGATTAGTGGAATGTTTTGTTTTGGCGGAGCGATCAATGGCACTATATTAAGTCCTATTGCATCCTCGACATCAAACTAGAACTAAGCCTCTTCAACTCAAAATCTATCTCACATTTTATTTGAGAAACCTCAAAAATACCTAAGCGACTATCTCTGAAAAGCATCAAAGTCCTCTCCCTCCTTTAGAATGCACTTCACCAACGTTGCCGCATTCGCGACTGCGCTACTTTCAACCACTGTCGCTGGTGCCCCTCAAAACCCACAAGCTCCCCAAGGTGGCTGGGTACCTACTGCTAGCATCCAGCTCGCCAACGAGCAATCCGGTGCCAACGCCAATGCCGTGGTCCCCATCGATGGCGCCTATCGCCCCGTCCAAGAGTTGTGGGGCCACACCCCAATTGCCCGCGACGGGCTTGTCTTCGCCACCAGTGCTCAGCTGACGGCATTCGGGCAACACATTACTTGTACCTTCAGCGAAGAGCCTCGCCTGAGCTTGACCTTAAGCACCGACCGAACTTATGCTGGATTCGGTGGACCTGTGGCAGATCTATGCACCGCCTACGTGTCGTGTGACTGGGCAAACTGATAAACTTACGATGAAAATTTGGGGACTGTTTTGTACATGCGGCTTGCCTTAAGAACTAAACATACCGGCGCTCATATACTATAGAATAATATATTAATGCATTCAATCATCCAATGACGATATTTCCTCGGGAGTAAAACTCCTTGCAATTCGCATGCTATAGATGGTAGGCTCTCAAGCTTTTTACACGAATGGCTCTCTTCTCTATTCTGTTTATAAGTTTAGTAAATGTTGGACTCTCTGATACTCAACCTTGCGCGAAATTCCAAGCACTTTCATAATCCGTCATTTCTTCATTGCCCATCGTCGGATACGGTTTTCACTGAAAGAGAGATATAGTCGGATTCATTGAGTTTGCTCAGTGCCTTTGTCCTGACAAGTGCGGGGCTCAGTCTTTATACATAGGCCTTGCGTTTCTGAAACTCCAAAAATATCAACTTAAAAATCACCTCAGAGACCCTCAGCTCGGAGATCTCCCATTCGTAAGTGTGCTTCAAATCAAGGGCCATATACAAACTCGGATCCAGACCGCAATAGTTAGAAGACACCATAATTAGGCCATTAACTCACAGATACTTGAGGATATCGACGTTGGAAACATATTATTGCTAAAAATATTATTGCTCGCTGTTGTTTTGGTTTGATACCAAATTTGCCAAATTAGGTTGTGTTTGAAGCCTTTTAACCCCCCCAAGGCTGAGACGTATTTACTTGGTACTTCAAGTAAACGAGGTCTTTCTTTTCTCAGTAATCAAAGACCACATATCATCGACTTCCTGTAAACCGCGCGTTAGTTAACGTTAGCTGACACGTGACTCATATGCATAGCAGATGCCTGCAGAGGTGGCTCGATTAGGCTTAGCGCCGTTGTGTGCGGATGTAGATAGTTCTAGTCGGGGGCCTCTCCCCTCCTCTTTCCTCTCTTCAGCTTCGTTATTTCTACGATCCTGAGCATCTTCAATGAGATATCCTTTCTTCTGATCGCCTCCGTGACACTTCCAGCCACCCAGGAGTACGGGGACTTTTGTTTCGAAATACAAGCGACTATGGTTCTTTTAAAGCGAAAGAGATCGATACACCTTTTTCAAATCGACGATCTGGCCACCTCAAGACCCAACTTATGTCGCTGGCTCTGAAGTAAAATTTCTGTCTGGCTGTTCAAATACTATCTTGACAGCTCTGCGTCAAGATGGCCACAGATCCCCATTCTGGATCTGAAGCGGGCTACTCTGCGGATGAAAGTGAGAATCCAACTTCAGACAACTCCATTTCCAACGGCCCTGATGACGGTGAGGTTAATGGGGGGCACTCCAGCTCTATACCCAAATTTAGTCACTTCTATGATAGAGAGGCGAGCTCAAGTCCGACTATCGCTGCGAAAGGCACTAAAAACCTTCACTTTATTGACTTAGATACTGGATCTGAGGCTGGAGCAAATGAGCTTACCGATGAAAGCGATGGCCTAAGCTCGGGTACTAGTGTGTATCCTAACAGTTCCAGCACCTTACACACTATTCCTCATATGGATACCACCATGTCAGATGCCAGACCGTCTTCAAGCAGTGATAGCAACATATCAGATGCTCCCACTAATCCAAATACGGATACTAGTTCAAATGCTAAAACCCATTCTACTATGGACACTGCTTCCGATGGTGGAACTCATTCTGCAATGGATACTGCTTCAGATGCTAGAGCTCAATCTAATAGAAGTTCAACTCATGATAGTGAGAGTTTTGAGCCCGACAGCCCGCAACACAACTTTGATTTCTCCCTCGGATCCCATGCCGCAAACCTCGAACAAGCTAGCTTGAGCCCAGTGGTTGCGTTAGGAACGACGGAACTATCAAAAAGTTTGGACCCCGAAAGGAATTTTGCGCTTCCAAAATTTGACCTGTGGCAAGCATTTGGCTACTCGGGCTCTGAGGGGTCGAGCAAAGCGTCAAAAATTTCCCGTTCCATTTCTTCACGAGAGAGTCCAGTTTTGATGGCCACAGACATCCAGCAGAACGATCCTTTTGAGCTATCATCATCATCTGATAGTGCCGATTATGATATCGACAATGGCGTTCAAGGTAAATCCCCCTGGGATCTATGCGCGCGCACCTCGAATCGGCTCGAAGACTTAGATCTCAACCAGTCATATGAGTGGAGTGAGCGTAAATATGAGAGAAATAGCGACACATATGAAGGCTTGAATCGACCCCTCGGAGCTTGCAAAAGACATAAAAAGAAGAACAATCCTCTTATTAATGACCTTGATGAATTGCCCTTCGACTGGAATTCAATGGAGCCCGATCTACGACCATAGTATGTTACCACGTGACTGCATATTTAGGTTGACTCACTAAATACTTTTCTAGTGACTGGACAGGGCAGATTCAGCGATGCAAAGAGCGAATTGAAGAGAACGTCCTACCGGAATTTTTCAAGTACAAGCTAGCCCAGTACAAACGGGCGGTAGATAGCTATACGTAAGTTATATTGAAACCCTCCGCTACGTCTATGCATACTAATATTTTTCAACAAGTGAGCTTGCGAAAAAAGAGCCAATTGGTCTTGATTGGGAGGTTCTGAGGCGACTCGACATTCTCAAAAAGCTTAAAGCTCATCAGAAAAAGATCGGTGACCCGAAGAAGCACATCAAGAACATTGACGCTGTGATAAAAGCCTACAGATTGAAAAAGCTAAAATGGAACGATTATAGATTCAAACTTGTGACGTACTGGCGGGAAGGTCAGCAGCTTTGCAAACCCAGACCTTTTGACTGGGATGAGTTGGAGGCTATCCAGAAGACCGAACCGACCAACAAAAGCTTCTGAGTGGAAGGTGTAAGTACAGCCCACGCTTCTCTCATGAAATAATTTACTTTAATTCCGAATACTTACTCTGTAATGTGTTTTAGATTCTCGGCTTGGGTGCAGAATTCAGCTATATCTCCATCACAGCAACCCCCTCGATGCCTCGTTCTCACATGCTGTCTGTAAGTTGCTTAACTGTAGACCTGATTTCATTCAAGAGGTTCTCTAACCCCTCCAAGTATACAGCCGCTGTACGTCTCGCAGACACTGTCTGGAATAGCCGATGGTGGATACCACTCGAATTCGTCTATGATACAGGATCATCTTCAATGAACGTATATCACGATGACATAGTGGCCATGATGGGTCCCTGGCTTTCAGGCATGCCACGTCCCCATAATAAAAAAGAGCCGATCAATGACCTGATATCTATTGGCGCTTCTCTAGTCGAGACAACGAATGGGACAATGAGTATGGACATGTACACCGTTGAGGTATGTATACTCGACAAGAAAGGTAAACGGATTTGTCCATGGACCAGGGTCAGTTGTGGAGTAAAGCCAGGAAACTATGATCCTTTGAATAGTGTCCGAAGTGATGGACCATGGCTTCGTCATTTATTCTTTAACGGAAGTACTCGTAGAAGAAATGAAATAAAGATTGCTAGTACTAGAGGGTCAGTGGCATTAGAAGGTCGCACGCCTTATTGAAGCAAGTAGCACCACGAGAGCGACGTCCATCACGACCGCCGATGATTGAAGGGGCTCCCTTAATCGTACATCTTATGGAGCCGTCTCTAAAACGATGCTCAATTTTCCTTGCGAAGCAGGCCAGGGGGATGTCGGAAAATAACATTGGTTGTAGGTGAGGGGGCAGGCATATGATAAATTAGCGCGCCCTCAGACCTGTCTAATCTTGTTACACGTCATGTCGTTTTATCGGAGAGATATTTCGAGCGATTTTTGGGGCTTTGGTATTTCTTTAAGGTCGTTTTAACATGTCATCATAAATCAGTTTCAAGTGGAATGTTCGAGTGTCATCACATGTACATGTTCAGCAAATTTTGAATTCTCAAGTCCCGGTGTTCTCTATCAACGGCCTTGATTGAAAGTCAGGCCGTTTATGTCACCTTGATTAACCCCAATCTGGACCCCATTATTATTGCCCCCAAAATGAATGTTTTGCGTTTCAACGCGCTGGACTGTTTGAGCAATGCTTGTCTCTTCTTGGACTCGCTGTGGTGTAACTCGATATAGAAGATCCTTAGCGTATGCAGCAGCTGCCATTGCAGCATACGGCTGCCAAATTTTGTTCTTGTGCGAGTCAGAGTAGTCGCAGATTCCCCGAATGACAAGACACGGAAAGCCATTCATGAGCCCAGCAGCCTCCATTTCAAAGCATAGAACGTCCTTTTGCCGTGCGAGCTCATCGCGCACTTTGGCATTCTTCATAAGCTCATTGCCCGATGCGATTAGCCCGTAATGAATCATAGGGTTGTCATCCTGGTCAGTTCGAGTTCTTCGCTGAATCAAAACAGCAGGATCATCCCCGCACGTCGAGGAAGAGCAGGATTCCTCCTCACTGTCCACGTGGAGAAAATCGCTCTTGTATAACCGATCAGTAGAGGCATCTGGTCGTTTGTACCTGCCCCTCATCTTTGCGCTTTTTGGTTCCAACACTTTCGAGATCGAGTTATCGAAATCATGGCCTTCTTCCTCGTATATAGCTGCCAGGCCTTGCACGGCCGCCCGCAAAAAATCAGGAGGCTGGTTCAGAAAGCTTGTGTTTTGGAAGCCTTTGCCTTGAATAGCCTTTCCAAAGTCGTACTGGAAGATGCCTCCTTGGCCTTTGAGAGGGATAGAGACAACGATATCTCCAAGGCGAATGTCATGCGTCTTACTGGGAACACCGCCGCCGATTCCCACCATCAAGCCGATGCGAACGTTGGGAAAGTCGCGTAGCATGTTTGTCGCCACAGTAGCCGCTGATGTCGTCCCGTATGATCCCATTGGTAAAACGGACATCACGACATTGTGCTTTCCAATTCTGCCCAAAGTGTAGTCATTCGAACTACCAGGCAAGTTGTCGGGAGTCTCATGTTTCTCGTCGAGGAAGGCCTGCGCGGCTACATACTCTGTCAGGACTGCGCAGATCCAACCAACAGTGTACTTCTTTGGGTCGGTCATTGTATACATGCGACAAAGGAAGGCCTCTCGTGCGATGTCCGGGGCGACTTGCGGTTTATCTAAAAGAGCGAAGGTGGCAGTACGCCCCGCGGCTCTGCATTGCGAACCATCGCACAGCCACAGTGCCTTGTCTTGTTCGCCTTGACTGCTGTCCAGGCTCGTAATGAAATACAAGCTGTTGGGGCTGACTGGAAAAGCACACTCCAATCACAATGGCGTGCACGGAGGGGTCCTGCAGAGATAAACCGGAAGAACCCTGATGAAGACTAGCCCGCTTTGCTGGCTCCAGCGATAAGCACTAGCCACTTGAAAGGTCATGTAATGCAGGCATAATTGGAACTTGGAAGATCTGCGTCCAATCGTATAATTTTTGACAACGAATTTTTCTTTTGGACGGAACGCTCTCCTCGGCCGCGAATGGGAACAGAATTCTCTAGAATTGTAAACCGAACCGTAAGCACCCCGCATGCATTGAGCGGTATTCACATGGCCAAAGGGTCGCAATAGTGGAATCTCTGGTCTTGAAAAATCTTGCTCTTGCTCATCATATATTAGCGCACGGTGATGTTGACACGACGAGGCAAGTCGTTTCCAAGTTTAATTATGGTGATGGGAAGTATATTCAAGCTCATCATAAGCGGACCTCGGGACCTTCAAGTCCGGTCCGTATTTAAATAGAGGACCAGGTTTAGGGGGGAATGAGTGACTCCTGAGTAGCTGTGCGTACCCCATATTTGCTGTTACTTTTTATTGCATACTTATCGCAGTCTGGGGAGGCTTCAATAACAGCATTATCTATCGGCCTTAGGCGCTGTGCGTCTTCGCATGTCCAATTTGAATCTCATCGATAGATTCTGCAGCTTAGTCCAATACCAGAGAGTGGGCGCGCTTTTATAAAGGCCGCGATGAATATGTGCAGAGAGCAGTGGGGAGCTGCTACGACTACAAGTTGCTGTACATTGTATGAAGATTTCGTACAAGACGTTTTACATTGTGGATAGTTCCTTTGATCGCACGCAATTGATCTCGTTTCGAGGGGTCTCCCACCCTTTCCATGCATCTGGCCTGACAGTTACATTATGTCTCTCACGTCAGAGAAGGATGATGCAGCAGTGCGGAGTATCAATCCTTCCGCTTTAGCGATTACTAGCCGCCAAAAGCCCTACTAGGAACATGGCTTATGTTGCCAAGATGTTTCGACCAGCATTCCACGTGACAATTTTGCATGGTAGATGAAGCTGCTATTTTGTCTAACGCTGATCAATAGCGAGTACATCCGCACTAGCCACGCAGGGGACGAACGGTCCCTGGATGCCTAAAGTTAAAATGGGAGTCACAAAGGTAATTTCTAACTACACTCAATACAATGAAGCTTATTGCATGAGCCTTGGTTCAAATGGCAGAAGCAAAACATATTATAACTAGAGTGTGACCCACGTTCAATGCACGAGCTATTTTGAACAAGGCAATGCTTGGCACTATCATGTACGCATAGACAATCGTTTACTGAACAAATATAGTCTCGATCCATCACCAACAGTATGACGTGAGATTATGCTGATCCGGAAGTCCCAGGGCTTCATCTACATGGCTAATGGAGGGAATAGGGGGGAGGCGATCCTAATGAATTGATCAAATTTGACACTGTTTCTCGGATATGTCTTGATGTGCAGAAAAGCTTGATAAATTCGTCGGGGGAATATTCGAGTCTAAGGCATGCGTCCACTTGTGTCCGTAAGTCGCTTCGGACGAGTGGATGAGCGAGTCAAGCTGACAATGGGGGCTAAAATGTGTATATCAGAACTCATTTACCTGCTCCATACGCCTTGGACTAGTGTGTGAATAGTGCTTACTCGGGGTGATCGATGAAATTCTATGATGTTGTGGTGGAATACTACCATCCCATTCGCCCCATTTAATCTCATATTGCTAGGGAGCAACATATAAAACAGACAATGCCACAACATTTCCATGGATATTTCCATCATCTAGACCTGGAAGTTCACTCGCTGCCGTTCTTGTCTTCACAGGGTCACTCTCATCCAGATTCAATCCCGAACCCCACAACACAATGGTCAAAGTCGGCCTTATTGTCGCCCTGGCCGTTAGTGCAGCCGGGTTACCACAGCTTCCTTTCGATCTTGACAAACGAGGCGATCCGAGCCATAACTGCGGCGGAGGAGACACATCCTCTGTTGAGGGGGTGCAAGCAATTCTTGACGATGTTGATCCAATTGCATATCTTGACATCACGCTAAATGGAATCTTCCCCGATGGCGAGTCAAATTGGGTTGATGAATTCTGGAAAATCCAGTTTCCAAACCAGGGTACTAGTCCTCTAGACTATGCGGAACAATTGACGGAACTTGCGCGCCAGATACCTTGTGCCAGGATTATGCCAATGCAATGGGCTATTGGGTTATTCAATCTGTTAGCTCAGTGCATAGCAAGCTGAATGCCGTCCATCAAACACTTATGTGGGATGGATGGCTGTCAGGTCTGTCTATTGGTCAGATTGGTGATGATTTTGCAGTTCCTCATCCTGATCTGGATTGGGCCAGATGGGTGGGTGTTGCGTTTAGCTTTGCCAATTCTGCTCTAAGTACAGGAGGTCTTGGTATTCCATTTGGAGGAATGTTTGGGATGGCCAGTGCTGGATTTTATGCCCTCAATCGCATGGAAAGTAGTGCTGGTCAGATCGATGAAACTTCAGTGTCTCAGGAATTTTGTCAGTACTGCCGGAAACCAGATGTCAAGTATTCTTGCTGCTGCTACTGGAATCGGTGATACTAGTCTTCTCCCGATCAGCACCTCCACTACATATCAGACTGCGACTGCTCGCTTTTACTCCGATCCTCATCTTCTTTTGGATATAGCTCAAGATAACTCCTCATTCATTTCTGCCTTTGACCAATTTGGCGTCAATATTGTGTGTTGCTTCTCTTTTGTTTACCGGCTTGTCCCGCATGCTAACCTCAATATTTCATTCAGCAACAAAAGCTCGTGGATGTGGCTATGACAACTGCCTGGTATACACTAGTCGCTGATAAAAAGTCTGCGGAGGACTGTAGCTTCACTGGGGCTCAGTATCTAGAGTACAAAGATGGAAAGTCTCTTTGCTTCTATCTAACTCGGCATATCTCCGATTTCGGATGTGAAAACAACGATGTCACTACGGTAGGTCTCTTCAATAACTCAATTATGAAGAACTGTCTGAGACTGATCTTCCGGGTTAGTGCAGGAAGTCTGAGTGGGAGGCCCCCTTATATGGCGAACCAGGTGACAAAAATCCCTCGAAGGCGACATACAATGTGTTCCCCGAAGATGTATACAGCAAACTCCGGGACAGTTATGGCTTTGACCGAGTTGTAAGTCCCTTCGCCCCAATTTTGACTTCTACTTACTGATGCGTTATGTTGCTAGACCTATTATACGTCCCTCATCGACTGTTGGGTAAATGGTGATGGAAAGACAATTGATAGCACCGCTGCGACTGGCAATCAGATTCCTCGTTGTTTTTTCACGCTTCCCGTTATGTACGGCGAATGGCGTAAGGGGTTCGCTGAAGGATGAGGCCCTGCTCTTCATTTGTCATGCCTCGCTGATTCTGAAGAGTCTTCCTGAGCCTGTACATGTGTGCATTTCAGAGTACTAGCGCATGACAGCAGGTATTCTGCTTTACCCGCTGCCATGCTCGCTGGTTAACTAGGGCTTGTGTCGTCGGAGTTTGATCACATTTATAAATAACTTTGCGATGTGCTTAGCTATGTTCGAATATTTGACAATGAATATGCTGTGTGATGATTTTCCCAGCATTTGTATGCAGTTTGAAGCGCTACATCGTGTCTCTGCGAGTGTGTAGATTTTGGGTATTAATCCAAGCTATGATCGTCACCCGCGCTGCATGTTTCTCGAATCACTCTGGGCAGAAAAGGTAGTGAATCATAAATCTAATTGGTTGAAGGATACAACAAGAGACAAGGAACGCTCGCCTATACCGAGACCTCTCGCGTTGCTCTCAATATTTCTTTCTCCACCTTCAATATCACCACGCTTGATCGTATTCGTCCTCCGCGGGCGCTCAGTACTCCTGAGTGATCGATCGTTCCATAGCCGTATCACAGGTCAGGGATTCGCATGCGAAAACAAGCCAGGTTAACGACATCGGCAGATTCTCAGACCTTCAGTTAGGACCTAATTGTTAGGAAACCCATTACTCCCTGATTATAGACACAATAGGACTCATGTCAGGGTAACCTTTATCCGGCTCGGCTCCATAACCAGTCATGGCTGATTGAAGTTCGAATAGGAAGGAAAACTCTCCGTGATACGTGACATGAGGTTTGCAGATCGACTCAGTAGAGTTTCGTGGATTCTCAACAAGACCACTCCGGGTGCACCGTGAGGCATTTTGTATTTGTTAGTGCGGTCTTATCGATGGCGCCCGCTCCTCCAGTGGAGAAAAGGGTAACAGCAACCGAGCATCATTGCCGTTTACTGACAGAGAAAGTCGATCGCAGGAGCCACGCGAGTCAGAAGCGTCTTAGACTGGGAATGAACGGGTCGACTACGGAAAGAACTCCACTAGATCTCATTTCAAATGGCTTGCTCACTCTGCCGATCCAGTGGCATGAAAGTATGCCCATGCATGCCATGCGAATACAAGGTGAAGAGGCCCCCACGGAGCTGATGTGGCGAGCTGGCTATCAAAATCTCCACTGCGTCCGAGGTCAAGCAGGCAGCCCTGAAGTGATTGGGTTTGGTTAATCATCCTTGGCGGTCGATCCTCATGAACCGTCCTCGGGCTGCTGCTGCCATTCCCTGCTGGCTGCTGGAGGATGCAAGGCTGTTCACGTTTTTGAGGCCGCACTGACAGTAATAATAATAATAGCCAGCATCCGATAGCATGTGGCTTGTGCGTCCGTGGAATATTCGCAGGCTGGGGGGTCGTCCTGGATTTTTTTTTTATGTTTACGAAGCTACTAGTGTGCTCCGTACGCGCCACCGATTAGTTATTACTTGATTGACCCGAGGGCACCGGGTGTGTCTCATACGCTCAGACATCTGCTGGTTGTGCCGTCGTCGTACGTATTAGTCTTGTCTTTCGCCCGCTGTCAGTGACTGCAGGATCACGATCTAACCCTACTGAAACATGCTAGTGAGCCTGGCTGCTCCGACTGGGGTCGCAGACGGGGACAACAAGCGCGAGAGTCGGAAGCAGCAGGAGAAAAGTACAAAAAGCAGTGAAAAAGAGTGAAAATCAGTGAAAATCAGTGAAAAGGGGTAAATACGCTCCACTAGATCCACCGCGCGAGCCTAAAGCAGTTTAGTAGCTGCAGCTCATGAACCGCCCGAGAAGCCTCGCACTCGCATGGCTTCGAACGAGTTCACGGCATGGCGAGGCGTTGCTGGGCTACTGTTGGGCCATTGATGGAAACCATGTCTTCCATGTATGGAGTCGAGTTAGGGCATCGGCCGGGAGCCCGTGAGACCACTGCGAACAGTATACGAGTAGTCTGCGCATATTCTGGAGCATCGTGGGCGGGTCATGCATAGCGTAACGAGAGCGGTTAGTCCGGTGGTCCCCAGATGTGAGTGGCTTGGATTGTTCCTGAGCAGTTCCTGGTCCAACCCCTGAACCGGCCCCTGTGAGGTTCTCCGCTCCGCACGAGGATGTGGGGGTCGATCGACGCTGCTTTGCGAGCGTTAGTCTTCTCCCTCTTTCACCTGTCCTTCAGGATACCTTCTGTATAACCTGATCTCACTGGAATCCGGCGATCCTGCAAGATTACGACACGCGCGCCTTTGTCTCCGGCCCACGAACCCCCTACATTCTTCGATCTCCACCTCCCGAACACACCTTATTCTGCCCAGAGAGAGAAAAAAACACTGCTTCCTCGTCTTCGTGAACGCCTCCGATGCCAGGCGTGCCAATTCACCATGAGTGTCGTTGCCAGTAGACCCGAGAATCCTGCTGTGCCATACTCAATCCCCCAGGATGGCAATTGCAAGGAGTGGACGGTAACTGTCGAGCCCACTGCATCGCGAACCTCCTCTGTTTCCTCCTACAAAACAAACTACACGGCCTCCACCGCGCCCACCGTATATTCGAATTATACGCCCTCGTCACCTACTCCCACCTGCTCCTCGCGCCAGTATGACTCGGTAGGGTCCATTGATAAAGCCATAGAGCCGATCCAGAGGCGCATACCGCAAGAAGTGTATGATACCATCTTGGAGAGCTTAGAGCATCTGCATAAAGACCCCCATCAGACAGGGTGCACATCATGTTTCCAGCGTGATCTGCATGCGTTGTCGTTGACCTGTCGATCGTGGGAGAAGGCTGTGAGAGGGAAGTTGTAAGTGGCAGCCATATTCAATATCCGGGAGTGAATGCGACGCGAATACTAACAGGAACCGCCGTCAGGTACAACTCAATACACATTGTAGGGAACGACTCGCCAGCACAATTGAAGAAGTACCGCATGAAACGAGGCAGCCGTTTGAAGCTGCTGCGACGCACCCTCCGCGAACGAAAGTTGCTGGCCAACCTCGTCCACGAATTGCGCGTTCCCCAGATCGACCTTCTGTTTACAGCCGCAAAACAAAGTAATGTATGGGACGAATATCGCGATCTGATCGCGTCAGTGGTGATGGTCTGCCCGAACTTGGAGCGGCTACACGGCTTAACTATCCCCTATCACCACGAATTCGACCGCTTAACACACGCGCTGTCAACTCGAAAGCGATTAAAGGAACACATCTGGGTTTTGGGTGAGGCAACAGAAGTCACGGAAATGTCACCGCGTGGCGACTCCTGCCCTGGAAGTCTGGGGCCAGAGCAGATGTTTGAATTCTTGGACTATCACGCATCGTGGTCGAATTTGGAGACTCTGATGCTCTATGGTTTGAATGGGAACGGCGCACTCGAGCCGAGCATCTTTCTGCGTATGTTCGATGCTCTACCTGCGCTACAGAGCCTGTGCATATCCTCATTCAACGAGGATGCATTCGCCGACAGCACATTACTTTGCCTGCCGCCATTACAATCCCTGCGCCTGGAAAACCTGCCGGGCGTCAGTGAGGCTGGTCTCATCCAGTTTACCTCCCGACCTGAATCACAATCGCTCAAATCGCTATCCCTCGTGGAGCAAGAAATCAAGTCTCTTCTCGTCATTTCGAAAGTCCTCTCTTCGCTGAGAGAGCTCGAGCGATTCAAATTCATCCAGGCGGGCACTTTGTGTTCCATGCCAGAGAACGACATCGTCTTCCAGCCTATCCTTGCCTCGTCCAGCCTCGAATACCTCCATTGGGATGTGGCATGTCCAGACCCCGGAACTGCCCTTACGCAGCTCGACAGTCTTCCCTTCCACCAGTCTTCCAAACCCTGCAACACCTCAAACTTCCATCTCGCGCAAAGCATCATCTCCGGCGGCTTCCCTCACCTCGCGACCCTCCGTGCGCCAAACGATGTGCAACCGCCAGGCGTTTTACAGGCAGTTTGCCAACCTATAATCAATGGACAGGCTCTTCTTCGACCGGATCGATATAGTCTGCCCCGCAGCTCTCATGGCTCCGTAAATACTCGACCCCTTGCGTTGCCAGCGGGCAACAACTTGACTTCATCCCGTATCCGTGCGCAGACCTTCATCGACATGGCTGTGAAGGATCCCGAGGCCGGTATGCAGGTCATAATCCAAGACTACTCCGACGAATTTGTTCCCGATAATGCACAAGCTGCTTCGATGCATGGTGAGCCAGAGCAGGAGATGGACGACTATGGCATTTGGGCGGCAGTTGAGCGATTCAAGAACACACCGCCCGACCCCGAGCACGAAGGCCCGAGAACCGTCTACGACTTCCGAATGCCCGGATTCATGGGCCGTTCAGGCTGCAAGGACCCAGCGACCGGGGCCTCGATCCCCAAGTTCCTCTTGCGCCCTGATATCGCCGGACAAGAATCAGAGGGTGGATTGATCGGGTGGAAGCAACTCCTTGCGTCTAACCAGTCACTTTCCTACGCCGCCGGAATGGGAGTTCACTGCTTCGACGACAAGAGCGCCGTCAGCCTACCACCCCCTGAGGAACTCGGCTCGCCTGCATCTACCACCACTTCAAGATTTGGATGGGGTAGCTTGGCTGGAAAATCCACAGGAACCCCGTCCACTCCAACAACACCCCTTACTCCGCTCAGCAACGCGTCTAATCCGGCACTGCCTTGGGAGAAGGATACTTGCACCGGATCCTGGAATCACAAAACTGGTCGCGACTGGTGGTTCCATATGGAACGCGATCGCCCAGGAAATACGGAGCTCATTAATGTTTTACAACTCTTTTAACCTTCATATCTCGTCTCTCTCTCTCATCCTCTCATTTCTCATCTCGCTTCACTCGCCATATACCCCGCATCTGGTCGAATCTTTGTTACGGTGCTTTGTGTTTTTTTTTTGTTTATCGATTTGTACATTCTTTCGCCCGGCGTGTCCATGGCGCGTCTTCATTTCTGGCAGTTACTCGTGTCGGTCATTCTGGTTCTTTTGTTCATACACTATCTTGGAGGGCATATTTCCTGGTTGACATGGTCAGGCGCCTTGGTAAATGGTGGCATTTTGTGATTACTTGTCTTGGTCTGGTTCCGACCGCACTCATTTGTATTATAGTATACCATTATGTACATTATGACACCAATAATTCATCAGTCTATATCGATATCAAGCCTACCAGCGCCATAATCGTGACTCAATCTATATCAAAGAATCTCCCAATGACTCAGCCGGTGATTCATCGGCCCGATAAGCGAAAGGAGAACTGATAAGCCTCCCCGCCATGAAAAATACCTCCCACTTCCCCGCCATTGCCATTGCGTTGTCGAGTTGGAAGAGCAAACAATCATGGATCCTGGAAAGCCAGTCGACCTGCCCGAGCGGCCAAAGGAGCCCGCGAACCCGCCCAAGGACGCCGCAAACCCGCCGAAGCAGGAGAACCAGCCCAAGAAGGACAAGAAGGAGAAGAAAGAAAAGAAGCCCAAACCTCCTAAGGAGTCGAAGCCCAAGCCCCCGAAGCCTGCGAAGGAACCTGTTGCTCCTCGTGATCCGGAGGCTATGTTCAAGCAGGGCTTCCTCAACGATGTGTATAAAGAGCGACCTATCTCCGACACACACCCCAAGATTCGCACGCGTTTCCCGCCTGAGCCGTATGTTTGTCTTTGTCGCAATGCCGGTAACATATTCTAACTAGATTCAGAAATGGGTATCTTCACATTGGACACGCTCGTGCGATTGCTGTGAACTTTGGTTTTGCCCGGTACCACGGTGGAGAAACCATCCTGCGCTTCGACGACACTAATCCCGCTGGTGAAGAAGATCGGTTAGTGGCAATGAAAGTCAGCTCGACTGCGATAAGAATCTAACGCAATATGCAGCTACTACGAGAGTATTCGGGATATCGTCCACTGGCTCGGATTCAAGGTAAGTTGGCCCATCAATTCATTGACTGCCGTGTCTCGTGACCAGGCTAACCCTGACTCTCAAAGCCTGCTCGCGAAACCACCGCCAGCGAGAACTTCGACCGTCTATACGAACTCTCCGAGGAGC